>JAOXJJ010029926.1:0-22758 GCA_025769935.1 Phoenix roebelenii | reverse complement strand
CATATAAAAGTTCATTTGAAGATGTACAATAAAATGATGAATAATGCCAAATAACACTTTATTAATTTATCAATTCACTTACAAAATTCAATCATCAACATGTTGACGATTGACATTTAGGAGACAATTCCCAACAGAAAGACCTAGGTGAGGCATCTTATATTTTGGAGATTAAGGTCTATAAAGAAAGATCTAAGAGGATGCTTGGCCTATCGCAGAAAATATACATAGAGGAAGTGCTGAAGAGGTTCAACATGGAAAACTCTTAAAGGAGATTGTTACCCCTAAGGCATGGGATAAATCTCTCCAAGAGGATGTGTCCCAAAACATCTGAAGAGATTCAGCGCATGAGTAGGATTCCTTATGCATCGGTAATAGGGAGCCTCATGTATGCCATGCTATGTACTCGATCTGATATAGCACATGCTGTGAGTGTCACGAGCTGATATCAGTCGAATCCAGGCAAGGAGCACTGGATAGCTGTAAAAAATATCATTAAGTACTTGAGAATGACTAAGGATATGTTTTTGGTCTTTGGGGGAGGCACAGAATTAAAGGTAGAAGGATATACTGATTCAGACTTCATGACTAACCCTGATGATAGAAGTCTACATCAGGATATGTATTCTTATGCAATGGAGGATCGGTAAATTGGAAGAGTTCCAAGCAACCGATTATTGCAAATTCTACCATGGAAGTAGAGTACATTGCCGCATCGGATGCTGCGAAGGAAGCATTCTGGTACAAGAAGTTTCTCGAAGAGCTAGAAGTCAAGTTATCAGATGCCATAACCCTTTTCTGCAACAACAACGGCGCCATAACACTCGCTAAGGAGCCGAGGTCTCACCAGAAGTCAAAGCACATAAAGCGGCGATTTCATCTAATTCGCGACTACCTCGAAAAGAAATATGTAGAGATGCAGAGAGTAGACTTCACTGATAATGTGGCGGACCCATTCACTAAGCAGCTGAGTTAGAAAAAATTAGAAGTCCATCTTGAAAAAATGGGATTTAAATACATGTCTAATTGGCTTTAGTGCAAGTAGGAGATTATTAGAAGTATACCCTAGAAGCCAATGTGGTTGACGCATATTTGTAATTTGAATCATAAATTTGTAATTTGACACTTATTAATAAATAAGATTGGGCGATTTGTTTTTAATAAATAAGATTGGGCAATTTGTTTTTGATTTATGTTTGTATGTGTCCATGAATCGTCCAAGAAATTAATAGATGATGACATAATTCTCAAAAAGTTGAGAATTTGAGGCATGTGTCATTAGGGATTAATTTCTAAATGCTCCTGATCGATGAATCCATCACGAGAGATGATGATCGATCCGCTGAGATTAGTGCACAGATCACTTAGTCAGATGGACAAGTCTCGAGTTCATGGTGTAGAGACACAGGAGTGATTATGCGAGTACTTATTAGGGAATAAGGTACTGAGCATGACCAAAGATAGTAGTCGCATGGATGTCTATCCACTCGTCAGTGACTACTTATGCTGTAGTTGTATGACTGATCCTTTGACCTGCGATGCCTCAGTTATTCACTGTGAGGTTACTGTAGTTTGACGAGCATGTGAACTTGGGTCCTAGCCATTCAGGTCCTTGTAGTGCGGATTGGCTACAGTAGGTTCATTTTGGAATAGGATTGCATCTAGATGGGATTTATCGATCTTGATAGATTAAGAATGATCCTATGTGATTTATGAGATCGAGTTCGATAAATTTTTAGCCAGGTATTTTGGAAAAGGAGTTTTGCATATCTCGAACTGGAAGTCCCATAAATTTGATATATGACAGACGATGGGGTTTGACGAGATATTCATAACCTCCGTCACATCGGGATCCATGATAGAGGGACTGTATCATACGCTAACTGCAGACATTCCATTCTGCTAGGTTGCCACCACATACTGCTAGGTGTTACTAGTGGATTGTGAGACTCGAAGGTATTCACTTGGTGATCAGTGAACCCTAGAGTAGAACTGAAATCGTTTCAGTCCACTGAAAGGAGTTTCAGTGATGTTGAGATGGAAATCTCAATATGTCTCACTATCAGTCAGAATAGAACCTACGGGATCAAAACATAGAGAATTTAATTAGTCAGACTATCATAATTATGATTTGAAATCACAATAGAAATCAATCATCAATATGATTGGTGGTTGAATTAACCCACTAAGTATTAATGAGTTAATGGAAGAAGAATTAAGTGGAATTGATTGCAATTGGATTGCAATTGGGCTGATTTAATGAGTCAAATCAAATTGGGTTCGATCCAAATTGATTTAGGTTCATGATTGGGTCAATTTGATTAAACCAAGATTTGGACGGATTTTAAAAATCACATGTCGTCGTAGGATGAATATGACTTAAGTCATGTTCACACTATATGGACTTTAAAGTCCACATGGCGTCGTAGGATGCATGCTTCCAAATCAATTAATTCTCCTAATGAGATTAGAAATCCTAATGTGATTAGAAAATTAATCAATTGATTAAGTGGACACATGTCATGCATCTATGAGTACAAGGATTGGACACTTGGCATTAATTCAAGGATGGGTTGTAGTCCCATACCCCTAATAAGATTAGGAGAAGCCCTAAACCCAATCTATAAAAGGGTAGCAAGAGAGACATTATGAATTAATTCTCTCCTCTTCCTCTCCATGCCTTCCTTTCTCTTTTCTTCTCCCTCCCCACGGTAGCAAGAGGCTTCCCCTCTTCTTCCGACAGCAGCAAGGAAGATCAAGTTCATCTTCTTCCAAGTGTTGGAAAGAAAGAAAGAAGAAGAACCTAGGAAGAGATCAATTCGCCCAAGGAAAGGAGTTCTTTCCTCCACGCCCAAGCCCATTCTTCCTCCTTCTCCACGGCAGCAAGGGGGTCCTCTGCATCCTCTTCTTCCACGGCATCAAGGCAAGGAAGATCCACGTGCAAAGGTTCCTCCTTCCTCTTCCTCCGTTGCGAGTAAGATCAAAGAAGAAAGGATTCTTCTTCAAGAAGGTATGTTGCAGATTTCTTCCAATCTATTTGATAGTCATGAGAGATCTTTGCAAGGATCTAGCACTCCAGTAAGACCTTATCTCATAATTAAATCCTCGTGTGGATACCTGTAGAGACCGGACATGTATGCGGCATAACCAGGAACCTAGAAAGATCATCAGGTTGCGGTGTTCTACACCTGCAGAAGTTTTGAAGATGAGATCTTCAAATTAATAACTTCTGATTTTGTTTCAATTTTACGAATCTTAATCGACCCTCCTTAGATCCTAATCTCCCTCCCTAATGAGTTCAAAGATCTTCTGGATTTGGATCCAGAAAATTTTTTGAATTCTACAATCCGAGGCACGTTCATACGATGAACGACTTTCCGTTTGAATTCTACTGTGAACGTCGCATCGAACGGGGCATATCTCAGCATGTTGTTCCAATCAAACTAGGATAGAAGATTGGATGACAACTCAACTCAGGTCTTTCCTTGCAGGGGGACATTCGACCAATAGACCACCATTGTTTAACAGAACTAAGTATACCTATTTGAAGGCTAAAATGAGAATTTTCATTCAAGCCCAAGATTATGATGTATGGAGCCTCATTGTAAATGGACCATACATTCCTACACACACAGCAGACAACATCCCTATTTCCAAGCTTGAGAAATATTGGGATAATAATGATAGGAGAAAAACCTAATTAAATGCTAAGGCTATGAATGTCTTATATTGTGCCTTAGACCCTAATGAATTTAATAGGATCTCCTTTTGCATTTCATCCAAAGAAATATAGGATAGACTTGAAGTTACCCATGAGGGTACTAATCAAGTTAAAGAGTCTCAGATAAACATATTAGTGCACAAATATGAGCTTTTCAAGATGGAACCAACTTAAACCATTACTTGCATGTTTACTAGGTTTACTGACATTATTAATTGGCTGAAAAGCCTAGGTAAATCATATTCTAGTAGTGAACTTGTTAGAAAAGTGTTGCGTTCTTTACCTCGGACGTGAGAGGCAAAAGTAATAGCAATCTAAGAAGCCAAGGACCTCAACATGCTTCCACTCGAAGAACTTTATAGATCCTTAATGACTCACAAGTTGACTATGAAACAACATACCGAGGATGAGAGCCAAAGAAGAAGGGTAATAGCACTTAAAACTACTACTAACAAAGAAAGTGGTTGCAGCAACACCAACGAGGATGAGAATGAGGAAGATGAGGAAGAAGCTCTACATGTGAAGAAGTTCAAAAAGTTCATGAACAAAAGAAAGCCTTACTACAAGAAGAGATACACCCCTCATGCCTTCGACAAAGAGAAAGGTAAGAGAAAAGAAAAAGAGACAGTCGGGTGCTATGAATGTGGAAAATCGGGGCACATTAGAGCCGACTGCCCATTAGTGAAGAAGTTTGGAAAGAAGAAAAAGAAGGCACTCCTCACATCCTTGAGCGAAACTGAAGATTCATCATCGGAGGAAGAACCACAAGAAAAGGAAAGTTACTGCCTTATGGCTGATGAAACTAAGATAAGCTCTGAATTTCATCCTGATTTTACTTTTGAAGAATTATATGATGCATTTAATGAACTAATAGATGAATGCAGAACTCTAACTCTAAATAATAAAGAATTAAAGCTATGTAATCAATCTATCATGCATAAAACAGAAATCTTAACAAAGGAGAAAGAAAAACTAATTAAAGGAGTTTCTGAATTAAAAACAAGTAATCAATCTTTAAAAGATGAATTAACCAATAACATAAACTTACTGAAAACTAAAAATTAGAATTTAAGTAGGAAAGTTGATAAATATAAACCAATTGTTGAAAAGTTTACTTTTAGTTCAGAAAAATTACAAATAATCCTTAAAAGTCAAAAAGTTGTTTTTGATAAAGCTGGTTTAGGGTACAAACCTAAAGAAAAACATGAATTATTTAAAAGCTTTTTTGTAAAAACTAAAGATACTCAAACTGAAAGTTTAATATGTTTCTGCAGTGATAAAATAGAACATAAAGCAAACATATTAAATCACAGAAAAATAGTAAATGACAAGAAAGAAAAAAAAAGTTTGGGTTCCAAAAGGGACCACTTATACTAACCATGAAGGATCCAAGAAAGCTTGAGTACCTAAATTTGTTTGATGTGTGTCCTTAGGAGTGTCTTGCAGCCAAACACAATGAAAGAAGTTGGTACCTCGACAGTAGTTGCTCAAGACACATGACGGATGACAAAGAATATTTCTTCACCCTTGAAGCAAAGGAAGGTGGTGTAGTGACTTTTGGTGATAATAACCAAGATCGTGTGACAGACATTAGTAAAATTCAAATCATCCCTTCTACCTATATTGACAATGTATTGTATGTTGATGGTCTTAAGCATAATTTGATTAGTATCAATCAACTATGTGATAGAGGATTCGATGTTTCATTTAAATCATTATTATGCATAGTAACCAATCCAATTGACAATAGCATAGTATTCAAAGAACTTAGACGTTGCAATGTATACATGGTAGATCTAGATGATCTCATTAAAAATAGCCACTGTTTAGTAGCTAATAATGCTAAAGTCAATGAGGCAAGTTGGTTGTGGTACCGTAAATTAGGTCATACTAGCATGAACACACTATCTAAACTAATCAAAAAGGAATTAGTAATTAATTTACCAAAACTCAAATTTGAAAAAAATAAAGTTTGCAATGCGTGCCCATTTGGAAAACAAATAAGAAATTCATTCAAATCTAAAAATATAATCTCAACTACTAGGCCACTAGAAATACTCCACATGGATCTCTTTGGGCCAACTAGAACTACTAGTCTTGGTGGAAAGAGATATGATCTTGTGATAATAGTAGGTTCACATGGGTTCTATTTTTCGCACATAAAGATGAAGCTTTCAACTTATTCAAGAAATTTTATAAGAAAGTCATAAACAACAAGAATACCACTATTATAGCTATAAGAAGTGGTCATGGCACAGAATTTAAAAATCAATATTTTGAAAATTTTTGTAGTGAAAGAGAAATAGAACACAATTTTTCTGCACCTAGAACTACACAGCAAAATGGAGTAGTAGAAAGAAAAAATAGAACTTTGGAAGAAATGGCAAGAACCATATTATGTGAAAGCAATCTTTCAAAGTACTTTTGAGCTGAAGCTATTAACACTTCATATCATATTCTAAACAGAGTTTTACTAAGACTTATTTTAAAGAAAACTCCTTATGAGCTTTGGAAAAAAAAAACCAAAATTAAATTACTTTCATATGTTTGGTTGTAGATGCTTTATTCATAATAATAGAAAAGACAACCTAGAAAAATTTGATGCCAAATCAAATGAAGGTATCTTTCTAGGATACTCTTAGTCTAGTAGGGTATATAGAGTCTTAAACAAAGAAACTCTTGTGGTTAAAGAATCTATACATGTTGTCTTTGATAAAACTAATGATACTTTTTCTAGTAAGAAAGTAATTGCTGATAATGATGCAGATTTTTTTGAGAACAAAATTGAAAAGGTAAGTATTCATGAGGAGGAACCAAGGCAAATTGAAGAAACTCCCATAATCCAAGAGGAAACAGCTGAGCATGATCTTACCAAAGCTTGGGGTATGCTTATGGTCATCCTAAGGAATTAATCCTTGGTGATGCATCTCAACAGGTAAGAACTAGAACATCTCTTAGGAATTTAAATAATCAATTGGTTTTTGTTTCTCAGTTTGAACTTAAAAATATTGAAGAAGTTGAAAAAGACATTAATTGAATTAATACTATGCAAGAAGAACTAAATTAGTTTAAGAGAAATAATATTTGAAACTTAATTGAAAGACCCACTGAATTTTCTGTTATTGGAACTAAATAGGTTTTCAAAAACAAACTTGATGAAAATGGATTAGTAATAAGAAACAAAGCTAGACTAGTAGCAAAAGGTTATAATCAAGAAGAAGAAATAGATTTTGATTGAACTTTTGCTCCGATTGCTAGACTTGAAGCTATAAGACTTTTACTTGCATTTGCATGTCATATGGATTTTAAACTATTTCAAATGGATGTTAAAAGTGCATTTTTGAATGGATATATAACTGAAGAAGTTTATGTTGAACAACCACTTGATTTTGAAAATCATAATTATCTAAATCATATTTATAAACTTAACAAAGCTTTATATGGTTTAAAGCAAGCCCATAGGGCTTGGTATGAAAGATTAAGCAAGTTTCTCTTGGATAATGATTTTACTAGGGAATATGTAGACACAACCCTATTTCTGAAAAAAAACAAAGTCATCATTTATATTGATGACATCATTTTCGATGCTACTAACAACTATTTTTGCAAAAAAATTACTGAGCTCATGTAGGAAGAATTTGAGATGAGCATGATGGGTGAGCTAAACTACTTTCTTGGGCTTCAAATCAAATAATTAAAGGATGTAATCTTCATCAATCAAGCAAAGTACATCAAGAAAATGCTAAACAAGTTTGGGATAAAGACAGGCAAAGTAATTCGCACACCTATGAGTTCTTCATGCAAATTAGATAAAGATGAATCACGTAAGAGCATAGATCAAAAGTTGTATAAAGGCATGATTGGCTCATTTTTATATCTTACAACTAGTAGACCTGATATCATGTTTAGTGTTTGCATGTGTGCTATATATCAATCAAATCCAAAAAAATCACACTTGCTTGCTGTTAAGAGAATCTTTAAGTACTTAATTGAAACAATGAATGTAAGATTATGGTACTCAAAAGACTCAAATATAGACTTAATAGAATACACTGATGCTGATTTTGCTAGTTGTAAATTAGATTAAAAAACACCAGTGGTACATGCCAATTTTTAGAAGAAAACTTAATTTCATGGTTTAGTAAGAAACAAAATTAGGTTGTATTATCTACGGCGAAAGCTAAATATATTGCAGCAGGAAGTTGTTGTGCTCAAATTTTGTGGATCAAACAGCAACTTGAGAACTATGGCATTAAGCAAAATAAATTTTTCATAAATTGTGGTAATACTAGTGCCATAAACTTAACTAAAAATCTAATTCAATACTCAAGAACTAAGCATATCGAGATAAGACACCATTTCATAAGAGATCATATTTTGAATGGTGATGTATTGCTTGAAATTATATGTACTGAAAATCAATTAGCTGATATCTTTACAAAACCCTTGAGTAAAGATAGATTTTGTACTCTTAGAAGAAGATTAGGAGTGATTGACCCATTTCAATGATTTATTCATTACTCCTATTAATTTTAATCCTTCAATCTTGCACCTTGATCTAATCTGAGCCTATCATTGTCATATAAGGTTATTAAAATCATTTGAAATCAATCTAGAATTGTTTGAACCCAAGACTATTAAATATGTTTAGGTTGGACAGGGCTCGAGCTGACTCGAGGTAGAACTGTGAGTCGACTCAAGCTTTTGTGCGAGTCGTCTCGAGGACGGGTAGACGATTTTTTTTTGAAAGAGCTGTCTCCATTAAAACTTGAGCTGACTCCATGATGGGACGTTTACTTTAACTATGAGCCGACTGTTCATCTCCCAATCCTCGTTCATGCCTTTTCCCATTCGTGCCCTAGCTTTCCTCTATTTCTCCTAGATCTCTCTCAAAAGAAAAAAAAACACTCCAAGCCCTTCCGTATTTTCACCAAATTTTTGCAAAAATAGGACCTAGGAAGAAACTCGCATTCCAAAGGAAGAGCCCTACAGAAATGGCTCCAGAGAAAAGAAGATCCACGCACAGAAAATCCAGCTCAACGGAACCCATAATCTTGATCTCCCCTTTCCCCTTAGTTGAGAAAGTCATAACAACAGGTAGGAGAATCGATTTTGAGTTTCTTAAACTATGCTTACATCAATTTCAGAAGGACTACTCACATTCAAGGCTCGATTATCTGATCCTCAACCACCAGCATATTCAAGAGAGAATCCAGAAAAAGAGAAGCCACATCTTCCATCAGCATAAAATCTGTTTGAGAGCTTCTTTCTTTTCATATTGTTTATATTGTATTGTAACTCTATAACTCATTTATTCTGATTTTGTTACTTGATTTAATTATGAGATTGAATCAAAGGGATTGAGGTTTGTTGGTGAGCCAGTGTAAAACAAACGTTGTTAAGGTTGTAGTTGGTGAGCCAAAAAAAATTAATTAGGTTGGATTGAGAAAAAGAGAAGCCACATCTTCCATCAGCATAAAATCTATTTGAGAGCTTCTTTCTTTTCATATTGTTTATATTGTATTGTAACTCTATAACTCATTTATTCTGATTTTGTTACTTGATTTAATTATGAGATTGAATCAAAGGGATTGAGGTTTGTTGGTGAGCCAGTGTAAAACAAACGTTGTTAAGGTTGTAGTTGGTGAGCCAAAAAAAATTAATTAGGTTGGATTGTGAGCCCGGAAAAATAATCGGTTTGGTTCTAGTTGGTGAGCCTGTAAAAACCGATCGAGTTCGTTGCGATCTCATGAAAACAATAAGTTAGGTTGTCACGCCCCCGATCCGAGGTCGCGAACCGGAGGTCGCGCCAACTGCCACACACCTGTAGGAAACTCTCCCCACGAGCATGCAAGGCATTCTTCATCAAACATCTCAATTTTATAAATCTAAATAATTTAACTGAATAAATGAAAATCTCATTCCATTGACTGATTCAAGTCATAAGGTCTCACAGATCTAAATACGCAGCGGAACAATAATTTACCAACATGCAGAAACCAAATTCTTAAATTGACAAAACCTTGCAATGTCCAAAAATCATGGTAAATATCCATAATAACTACTCAACTTAAATAACCCTAATCCTAAGATTAACTCGTGCCACAATCCTTCTAGTCGCTCTCCCATTATTGGAACCCCAATAGGCTAGTCCTCGAAATCTGTAAAACAATAAGAGATTGTATAATGAGCTAGACAACCCAGTAAGTAATGAACACTCTAACTAGATAAATCAAGCAATATTATGTGGAAAATAAATATATATGCAGTTCCAAAGTACAAGTCAATTATTGTTTAAATTCATAAGATTCTTTTCACATATTCCATTCATCTTGTCGATCCTGGACTATGACCACATGTTCCCTGTGGCAGGGTCATCAACACCGACTAATCTTCTTGCGGTGAGTCCTTCGGAATAATCAATTGCCAACGTATCTGTCCCCATTGGCGGGATCCTCAACATAGTCAGGTCAAAGTTCAATTAATTCTCCATTTCATAATTCAATCATGAAAACATACAGTGTCAAAACCAAATATTGTTCATATACTATTTTATTTTAATTTATCAGATTCAATTCAACAGCCAGGACTATGGCCACATGTTTCCTGTGGCAGGGTCATATCACCGACTATTCTTCTTGCGGTACCAATGTATTAGCCCCCATTGGCAGGATCCTCAACATAGCCCGACTGAAAGTCTGAATCTATTTCAAGTCGTTATCTTTTCCTACATTATGTTCATTGTTCCAAGTCGAAAAGTACAATGTCAAAGCAATTAAATACAATTTAAATCAGAAGCAAATACGTTCAATCGGAGGCATACGATATTCTAAAATATACATAGTGGAGCACTTAGCCGACCCATTTTTGGGACCCAAATCCGACGATTAGCCGGTTTCAAACCACAACACATCATGTCTAAGCCCTGAGAGAAGAGGAAAGGAAGGCTAAAGACTCTTACCTCCGCACCGACAAAGATCCGACGCCTCTCTTCTTCTCCGGCGGCAAAGGAAGAAGAAGGTCGCCCATGCCATGCCTTCTCTCTCTCTCTCTCTCTCTCTCTCTCGATGGCAACACGAAGAAGAACCCCCCCTTCGCATGCGGCGGCTCTCCTTTGGTGGGCTCAAAGGAGGAGAAGGAGAAGGAGCCCTAAAACATAGAGGTTCCCGTCTTCCTCGGGCGATCGCGATGAATTCTTTTTTTCTTTTTTTGCCCTCACGTGCGACACACATGAGGCTGAAGACTTGGGTCTCACATAGGTTGTGAACTTGTAAAACAATCGGGTGTAATCCTAGAAATTATAGTGAACTCCTAAATGAGGCTTAGGGAGTGGACGTAGGAGCAGGGTTGGCTCCGAACTACTATAAAATTCTGTGTATTTATGTTGTGGTTCTTTGACCATCTATTCTTTATTGCTTTTTTTATTGGTTAATTAATCTCTTCAGTTTAAAATCAAGAAAGCTTTCACAATTCACACAATTCACAATGGATCAATCCAAAAAGAATCTAAGTTTTATTTAGAACCCAATTCACCTCCCCCTCCTCTTGGGTTGTCTACTGAGCAACACAAGTGACTACTTGCTATGGTTTTGCTCAGTACCCTTGTTCTCTAACAAGTACTTGCACAATCACTCCAGTGTTTCCACACTGTGGACTCAAGACTCATCCATCAAAGAAAGTAATCTATGTACTAATCTCAGCGGATCGATCACCATCCTTATGATGATCCATCGATTAGGAGCAATTTAGAAATTAATCAGCAATGACACATGCCTTAAATTCTCAACTCTTGAGAATATGCATCATCATCTTATTAATTTTCTGGACGATTCATGGACGCATAAGAACATGAATGAAAAGAATACCCAACTTGATAAATTCATAATTAGGTCAAGCACAAAATTATGTCCTAGAACAAAATAATGCGTCAACCAAATTAGCTTCTAGAGCATACTTCTAACATAACTTCCTATTATTGTCATTCCAATCCCTTTCAGATTTGGGGACAACTACATTATCTATTATGTGTGTGGGGATGTGTAGTCCATTAATGATTATACTCCAAATATCATAATTTTGTGCTTGAATGAAAATTCTTATTCTTGCTTTCCAATAGATATAATTTATTCCATTGAACAAAAGGGGCCTATTGGTGGATTGGCCTTTGGCTAGAGAGGATCCAAAGGGGGTTGCCATTTGATCTTTGGCTTTTGACGATTAGGTTAATAATTAAAATTAGAGCATCTACTCTGATACCACTTGTTGCCCAGAAGACAACCCAAGAGGAGGGGTGAATTGGATCCTTTAAAAATTATGTTATTCAAATTTTACTAATGAAAGCTTTTGTTAATTTTAAGCAGAAGCAAGTAAAACAATAATGGAAATGCAGTAAAGAAAGGAAGAGCAATGAATCACAACACAAACACACAAGATTTATAGTGGTTCGGAGCTAACTCTTGCTCCTACGTCTACTCTCCAAGCTCACTTGAAAATTCATTATAATCCTCGGATTACAACCTGGTTGTTTTGCGAGCTCACAACACAACTCGTTGTTTTACCGAGATCACAACAACCCCAGTTGGTTTTCTATGGATCAGCAACTAGAACCAAACCCCAACCAATAGTCTTGAGTCGGCTCGCGCATTGTCTCGTTGAAATTGACTTTCTGTCTTTCTGCAGAAGAAGGCTCGCAATAGTCTCGAGTCGGCTTGCGCATGGGCTCGTTGAAATTGACTTTCTATCTTTCTACAGAAGATGGCTCGCAACAGTCTGGAGTCGACTCGAGGATGTGCTAGACCATTTTCTAAGTGCTAGAGACATCTCGTCCACAGTGGAAGACGTCTCGTGGACTGTCCAAGTACAACTAAGGTTCAACATAAGTGTTTAACTCATAAGAAATTTCTTTGAACCTTTTTCTAATGGATTTCTTTTAAGTTTTTATGTATTTTCTTCTGAAACACTCACTTAAATTCATTAGTACAATAAGAAATGTATTCATGTGTTTTGGGCTCATTAAAATTAAATAATGGATCAACAGAATTTCATGAGATAAGTGATTCTCCAAGGAAGATACAAAAACCTGTGACTAATCTGCGTGCATCCGAGTAGGCTATCCAATCTACATCACAGAATGCCTTCAAATGGAGCTCAGAATCTAATGGAAAGAACAACCCCCATCCTGGTGTGGCCTTTAAGTATCTCAACACATGATAAGCATTTTTCAAGCGTGGTTGTTTTGGTGAATCTAGAAACTGACTTAATATTTGCATAGCATAGCTTAGATCTGGCCTTGTTATGGTGAGATATAACTGCCTTCCTATCAGTATTCTATAAACCACAGGATCCTCAATGGGTTCTCCTTCAAATCTGCTCAATTTCAAATTTTGTACCATAGGGCATCTTGCTGATTTTGAATCGAGGTATCCAACATCCTCTAAAACCTCTAGAGCATACTTTCGTCGGCAAATAGATATCCCTTTTGAGCTTCTGGCTATCTCAAGTCCAAGGAAGAACTTTAAAACTCCTAGATCTTTGAGTTTGAACCGTGTATTAAAGATTTGCTTGAGGTGATTTATGTATGAAAGATCATTGCTTGCAACTATTATGTCATCTACATATATAAGTATGGCAGTGTATGAGCAGCCATTCCTTTTTATAAACAAGGAGTAATCAGTCTTAGACTGAGTGAAACCATGAGAGATGATGAATGAAGATAGTTTTTCAAATCACTGTCTTTAAGCTTGCTTCAATCCATATATGGACTTGTTTAGATAGAAAACCATCTTCTTACCCTTCTCCCCCTGCTGCTCATAAACAGGAGGTAGATTCACGTATACTTCTTCATGTAAATTACTATATAAGAATGCATTGTTGACATCAAGCTAATACAAGTGCTAATTTTTAATGGTTGCAATTGCTAAGAGTGTCTTGACTATAACCAACTTAGCAACCGGGGAAAATGTATCATGATAATCCAAACTAAGTTGTTGAGTATACCCTTTAGCAACTAATCTTGCCTTTTTTCTCTCTTCAGTTCCATCTGCCTTAAATTTTTGCTTGTAGACCCATTTGCAATCCATTGGTTCTTTCCCCCCCGGTAATGAAGTAATAGTCCAAGTGTGATTGTTAACCAAGGCTTTTGACTTCATAAACAATTTAGGCAGTTCTTTGAGGGCTTGACATCTATTCAGAAATTTACATTTTTTTGAAGAAGTATCATCCAAGCCATACTTGGGAAAATACTTTATCTATATTTTTTTATATATTCGAATGTAGCTTTGTAATATGTTGCCAATATTCTTTTAAGTTGCTGATGCTTATTCATCTTTCCTATTATACCTTATGCATCTCGGTTCTACTTCTTTGTTGATTGAAGTCCAATTTAGACTTTTGACCCATGAAAAATCGAGAGGGTTAGATGATTCAAAGGCATGACAAAAAAAAAATTGTTAAACCGAAGAATACAAGGATCCATCACTCTTGAGGAAGATTCTGCGGTGGTGATTGAGGAGATTCAGGGTCTAGAGAGTACTGCCAGGAGGATGCGGCTGCTTCACGATATTCATCGACTAAACGAATGCGATGCTTTCTGGATAACTCATGTATTCAGAGAGGCCAATAGTGCGGTGAATTGGATGGCATCATATACAGCTCATCACTCCGGAGGCTTTATATGGGAGAATCATATTTCTATTTTATCTCCCTTACATTGTATTTTGATGGCCGACTCTTTGGGTTATACTCGCACATGTGTGAGCCGCCGATTTACGAAAAAAATCCAACAACAAAAAAGAATTACATAATTATAATCATTGGCAAGAAAGAAAATGTAAAATTAACTGATTAAAAAGAAAGAGTCGGATATCTTAAGTAAAAAAAATAAGAAATACTTTTTAGATTTTGTCGATCTTTTAGCTAGAAAATGCTAAAAGATCGCCAAGAAAGCAAGTGAGATGTTAGGGTTTGTTAGTGTATTAGCATAAGGAGAGATATTTTAGGAACAAAAGATAAGATTATTTTATTTGGCTGATGAGAAGCCAATTTATCTATTTTTCAGGTGGTTAAGTGTTCCTACTCATTTTAAACTTTTTTTTTTTCTTTTAACCTCCTGTGCCTATTATCTCATAGAAACTCATATGTGCGTGCTTGGATGGTGCTAATTTTTGGGTGTTTGCGAGTGGGTTCCAGCTGGTTGCTCCACGGTCTAGACCGTTGCCACGTGTAAATTTTGCAGTCGTGAAAGCCGTGTGAGGGCGATATCAGAGGGTCAAATTGGTGAAATGACGGGAAAGGGTCAGGGCGAGATTGACAGGTTGCATCCTTCTGAGGCATATAATGTTAACATAACAAAATCTTTGACGCGTGTCAAAGACGCTCTCAGGCTTAATCAAGTTCGCATCTGGATCATTTTCCATTTATTAGTCTTCTTCTTATCTTTTCTGGTATGAAGTAGTCTGCCGTGGAAGACAAGCAGATCCTAGTCAAAGAGATTAGAGACTTCCACCCGCTGCCGTCTGCAAACAGTGGCCCAATAAGTTTCCCGCGATGTGTCCTGGAAGAGAAGTACCAAGTCTCGTTCAGCGGCGGCTCAATAAAAAAAGCATCGTCCTCCACATGCCTGTTTCGGGTGCTGCAACTTGCCAATCAATACAAGACAGCCTGATGTTGATTCCCGACGAATTGTAAGAAGTCTTGAAAACCAGGTTCGATCTCTCACATTATTCCATAGCAAGTCAAGAGACTTTTTTTTTTTCAAGGAAAAAAGAAAGAGACTTTTCTGCATTGCATCCAAGGCAAAAATGAAACAGTCATGCACCACGGCTTTCTTTCCTCTGAGCTTCTTGCGACTATAAAGCCTGCACGCTCTTGGAAGGTCATCCAAAGCCTCCACCAAGCTATATTGTTCATTGTTTTCCTTTCCACTTCCAAGTAGCGCACATGGGATCTCTCTCCAACTCACAAAGGGCATGCTCTTGGTGGTCGTCTTTCATGCGTGCAACTCTTTTACTCTTGTGTCCTTTTGTGCTCCCATCTCCCCAATCTCCTGCTATCACCACCAGCACTACAACCTCCTTGGTGAGGAACAACAGCAAAAGCGTAAGCGACCACTTGGCTCTCATTTCATTCAAGTCCAGTATATACGATGATCCATATGAGGCTCTGTCCTCCTGGGACAACAAGTCGCTTCATTTCTGCCAGTGGCAAGGCGTCACGTGTGGTAGTCGGCACCCTGAGAGGGTCATTGCTCTGGACTTACCCTCCCTTGGCCTGTCGGGCACCATATCACCATCCATAGCCAACCTCACCTTCCTCAGAAGACTGAATCTCCAAGAGAACAAACTCGACGGATCCATCCCTCAAGAGCTTGGCCATTTGCATCGACTGCGACTTCTCAATCTAAGCGTGAATTCTCTAGAAGGACAAATTCCATCCAGTCTTGGCAACTGCAGACATCTAAGTTGGATTCACTTGGGCGACAACCTCCTCAGCGGACAAGTGCCCCGTGAGTTGGGATCACTTCCTCAGCTCATTGACTTGGTCCTCCCAACGAATAATCTTACGGGAGCCATGCCAACATCTTTGGCCAACCTCTCCTCTTTGGACCACCTCGACTTGTCGCACAACATGATTACGGGCGGTCTCCCACCTTGGGTAGCGAACCTGACCTCCGCCACCTATTTTAATCTTGAAGACAACTCTCTATCGGGGGGCATTCCATCTTCATTATGCCGTCTTCCCTCTCTTGCTGCCTTCGGTGTGGAAGAAAACCAATTATCAGGCATGATTCCTCCCTGTCTCTACAATCTCTCAAGCATCCGTTTCTTGAGTGTGGGGTTCAACAGTCTCGGAGGGACCATCCCATCTGACATAGGTAGCACTCTTCCCCACCTCATAAATCTCGAGATGATCGGCAATCACTTCACCGGAGTTATCCCTTCTTCACTATCCAATGCTTCTGGACTGGTTTCAATTCAGTTACAACTAAACAATCTCCATGGAAAAATTCCTCGTAACCTTGGATCCTTACAGAACCTATCGTTCCTGGCACTTCATGGGAACCAACTAGTAGCCAAGGATGCCGACGATTGGAGTTTCCTCACTGCTCTAACCAACTGTAGCATATTAGGATCACTAGAGATCGGCAACAACAGCCTCTCTGGTGTCTTACCCAATTCCATTTCCAACCTCTCCACAGATATCCAAGTTCTCGATTTTTATCATAACCAGATATCTGGAAGCCTGCCTTCGGATATAGGGAATCTGAAAAACCTGCATATACTTGCCATGGGTGCAAACCTTCTCACTGGTGACATTCCTGCCTCTCTTGGAAAACTTAATGCACTGCATGTACTGGACATGTCCGACAACAATTTCTCCGGCCAAATTCCTCCTTCAATGGGAAACATTAGTCAATTGAATTGGCTTTCTCTGGGAGAAAACATACTGAGCGGAAGCATTCCAACCCACCTTGGAAACTGCAAGAACTTGCAGTTACTAGATCTCTCCTACAATCAGCTTACAGGCCCCATACCCTTAGAGATTCTTAGCCTGTCTTCCCTATCCGAAGCCCTACACATATCACACAACGCATTAGATGGGTTCTTACCTTCAGAAATTGGCAACCTGATAAATGTCAATAACCTCGATTTTTCCAAGAACAGACTGTATGGCGAAATCCCTGATAGCATCGGCGAATGCGTGGTCCTCGGAAACCTTAATATAAGCGGTAATTTCTTTGAAGGGGTCATCCCGAAATCACTGGCCAATCTAAAGGGCCTTCAATTTCTAGACCTCTCAAGCAACAACCTATCGGGGCATGTACCAGAATATTTCCAAATGTTTCACTCGCTCCAGTTTCTAAATCTCTCTTTCAACAACCTTGAAGGCGAGGTTCCGCTAGGTGGGGTCTTCGCAAATATGAGCAAATTTTCACTTATTGGAAATCGAAACATCTGTGGTGGAATCCATGAACTGCACCTGCCACCCTGCTCCTCTACCCAACCCCATGGGAAAAAACACAAAGCTGCTATCTTGGTGGTGATCATCGCAGCTTCCTGTGGAGTTCTAGGCTTGACTTTGATTCTCTTCTTCGTGTTACTTTACCGGACTCGAAAGACAAGAATAAGACGTCCATCCATGGCAGCCATGAGAACAGAACATGTTAGAGTCTCTTACGCCGAATTGATCAGAGCAACTGATGGGTTCTCTTCAGCAAATCTGATTGGTGTTGGGAGTTTCGGTTCCGTATATAAAGGGGTCATGGATTGGGATGATGTAAAGATGGTTGCTGTAAAGATATTGAACCTTCAGCAGCAGGGGGCTTCAAGGAGTTTCATAGCTGAATGTGAGGCCTTGAGAAGCATCCGGCACCGAAACCTGGTCAAAATCATTACTGCATGCTCTAGTGTTGATTTTAGAGGTAATGATTTCAAAGCATTGGTTCTTGAATTTATGGAGAATGGAAGCCTGGAACGATGGTTGCATCCGGAAGTGAAGGAGCAATGCCCGATGAGGAATTTGAATTTAGAACAGAGAGTGAGCATAGCCATTGACGTGGCTTCTGCCCTGGATTACCTTCATCATCACAGCCCGGTGCCAATCGTGCATTGTGATCTCAAGCCGAGCAACATTCTTCTGGACGGCCACATGACTGCCCGTGTGAGTGACTTCGGGCTGGCAAAGTTTCTCTCTGAATCCATTAACTCATTCTCCATATCTGCTAGCTTGGCAGCGATAAAAGGATCGGTTGGATACATCGCACCAGGTGAGACTCCATGTACAAATTTTTCTACTTCTCATTTTCTTCTAATGTAGGCTAATATATGCTAATAATGAAGCAGCTAAAGACCGATAGGCTAATCTGACTTATTCGTTATAGTATGACATATTTCTACCTTTTGATTTGAATTTATGTTTCTAATATGATCTTTCCGTGGCATGGAGAAATGATCCACTTCTTTGTTTTGTTTGTGGAGCCATTTATCTTGAATTTTTAATTATGTTTTTGTCGTTGTCTTTGTACAAACATATATCAGAGTACGGTTTGGGAAGCCAAGTATCGACTCAAGGGGATGTGTACAGCTATGGAATACTTCTCTTGGAGATGTTTACAGGAAGGAGACCCACTGATGAAACCTTCAATGAGAGCCTAGATCTTCATCGATTTGTTGAGATGGCTTTTCCTACTCAAATTTTGAACATCGTAGATCCGCAGTTGATACGAGAGGAAGAGTATGAAATTATCGATGACATACAACAAAGGTGTGCTTATCAAGACAGGATACAAGAGTGCTTAATTTCAGTGATCAACATTGGGCTACAATGTTCCAGCAAATTACCCAAAGAACGAATGCATACGGGAGATATTGTTAAAAAAATAACTGCAGCGAGGCAAATACTTGGCCGGGTCTAAAGTCAGAGATGGCCCACAAATATTAGTAAGATATTATGAAGGCTTACGCAACGAAGCGAAGCAATGACATCTGCCTACTTTTGGGGCACTAGTCTGTTATCTGCTTACCAGGGATGCTTATAGGGGTTATGGTGTGGGGCAACACCCTCGCGATACCGGTATACGAGTATTTTGTGGGAGTTTAAAAAATATATATGTACCAGCTAGAGTTTAATTATAAATATTTTGCAATCTCTTGTTTTTTTGAGACATAGTAAAATTACAGCTCTTTTGTTTCCGTGGATGTAAGCACAGCCGAACTACATAAAATTTCTATGTTTGACTCCTCTTCGTCCTCTCTCTCTCTCTCTCTCTCTCTCTCTCTCTATCCCAATTCCTCGTGCTCTTAATGTTCATCGGTGAAAGCACGACCAAAAAAATAAAATCTTTCCCCGTTGATGGGTTTCTTCACGTGCTCTTACTGACCGTGCGCCTCGATCCGGCAGAGAGCCGCCTTCCCAAAGCGCTCCGTCACCGCCGCGCACACCGATCCGGCAGAGGGGAACCTCCCCCGAGCGCTCCGTCGCCACCGCGGCCTCCTTCCCATTGTGTTCCTCGATGGGAAGCGGGAGATTGACACTGGCCGACCGTGGTCGTGCTCCGAGCAAGGAGGAGAGGAGCGCCAGCGTCCTCCCTCCGCGGCCTGATCCAACGTCGCGCCGCCGTTCGTGGCCGGATTAGAAGAGGAGAAGAGGAGGAGCTCCGCCCGTGACTGCGCCCGCCGTCCTCCCGTCCGCGGCCTGATCACGTGTCCGTGCCGCCGTCCGTGGCCGGATCCGGAGGAGGAGCACCCCCGCACCCCGCCGTCAGCCGCCCGTGGCAGAACCCGGAGGAGCACCGCCCGCACCCGCGTGCGTGCGACGCATCCCATGTTCTGATCAGGAGAAGAGGAGAGTTTTCTTTTTAATTATTTTGGGATTTCACGATGTGATATATCATGTCACTGGCGAGAAATCTCCGGGATAATTTGGTCGAAATTGGAGAGTCCATAAATATCCAAGTTGTTGACTAACAAGCTCCATCCTAAACAGAAATTATACAATTTTAATATGGCAGAAGGTATTAATTTAAGCCAACATATCAATATGTTTAATCAGATTATCAGTGATCTGCAGCATGTTGATGTTAAGTTAGAAGACGAAGACAAAAGCGTTGATGTTATTGCATTCTTTACCAGCTTCTCTTATATACGAAAATTTAGTTACAACTCCGACGTGAGGAAAGAAAACTCTAGAGTTAGAGGACGTCATTCGAGCCTTGTTAGGTTTTCATCGGAAACAGTATCATATAAAGCGGAATTGTTCCGAGAGGAAGAAGGATAAAGATGGTGACAGGTTTGAAGGGTCCTCTAAGTCTGCAATATAGTGAAGACAAAATCAGTGATGGTGATATACATTTAGTTTTGTTCAGTTCAGATCATCTTTTGGATTGTTGGATTATAGATTTCACATGTTTCTATCATATGACATCTAATAAAGATTGGTTTGACACTTATAGGTTAGTTAATTATGGTTTGAATGTTTTGTCAACTTCCCTTTGGTTCCCATGAGCATGGTCGGCTTCTGGGTGGTGTTTGAAAAGTTTAGTAGCGGTTTTCTGGGTAATTCATCGTTACTCATGCATAGTTCCAAAGTGGCATGCTTTTATGCTTGATAAGAGCTGATACATTATTTGAATATCAAAGAAATGAAAAACTTAATTCTCAGCTTAATATAAAGCTTTATAACAATTGTGAAATGTATATTATCCAGCTTGCGTCACTCGCAATGTTTATTTGTTGTTCTTTGCATTTCTCTATCATATTATTATTATCTTGCAAAGATGGAACATTGAGAAAATGAAGTAAGGTTCATTCTCATTCACTTGATTCAGATAAAATAACTGCTGCTCAAGATAAGTATCATAATGAGTGCACAACATCTGGAAATGATTCTGACCAGAGATTTATTTTATTTATATGAATTTAAGATGATCTTCTACTTCATAATTTCCTGTTGTCCAGCATCAAGAACTTTCTTTGCATCCGACTTTCTTGGCGCTAGCTTTCCACCTTCCCACCATACCAGCTCTAAGTGTTCCAGCATTATTTAACTTCTAACCTTCTAATGAATAGGCTGTGTGCAGGTTTAACATAAAGTATGGCTGATGCCGATGACATTCAATCCCTTGTCTGTGACAATGGAACAGGGATGGTGAAGGTGAGAAATATGTTTGATATCATATTGTAGGGCTAACATTTAGGAAAGAATGGAGGAAGTTGCATCTAATGTTTTCCCGTAGTGTAAATACCTTGAATCCTTCTTTGCAATACCTTGAATCCTTGAGAAATATGTTTGATATCATATTGTAGGACTAACATTTAGGAAAGAATGGAGGAAGTTGCATCTAATGTTTTCACGTAGTGTAAATACCTTGAATCCTTCTTTGCAAAGGGTGGATTTGCTGGAGATGACGCCCCCAACCTGTTTTTCCAAGTATTGTTGGTCGGTCCGGTCACACTGGTGTCATGGTTGGGACGGGACAGAAAGCTGCTTATGTTGGTGAGGCCCAGTCCAAGAGAGGTATTCTGACTTTGAAATACCCTATTGAGCAGGGAATTGTCAGTAATTGGGATGATATGGAGAAGATCTGGCATCATACCTTCTACAATGAGCTCCGTGTAGCACCTGAAGAGCATCCAGTTCTTCTCACAGAAGCCCCTCTGAACCCGAAGGCCAACAAGGAAAATATGACACAAATAATGTTTGAGACGATTAATGTTTCTGCAATGTATGTTGACATTCAAGCTGTCCTCTTCCTTTATGCCAGTGGACGTACCACAGGTATGTTTAGTTATATGCTTTATTTGAATGTTATGTTATTGAATCTCCTCTGTTAAGGTACTTGGACATAGTTTTTTTGTGTCTGCCAATTTTAATTTATTCTGTTTATTTGTGCTATTCGATTATGTGGATAATCAAAGTCTTTGAGCATCTGTATATGCTTTTACCCAAGAACCGGTCAAGATTGTTTACCGAGACAAAAAAAAAAAGGCCTTAAGCATCAACATTTTTTCCTCTCTTTTGCTGTTACTACCTTAGTCACAAAGAGTTAAATCGCTTGACCAAGGTTTACCGTCTCGATAGTGGACCCCATACTGGTGCCACACTAGCACAGTATCAGTATAGAATGGTACGAAATTTTTTTTGCATACCGAGTGCCAGTACGCCACCTATATCATGTACCATACTGAACTGGTATCGTACAGTACGTTCTGTACCGTCCGATTCTGGCCGGTATGGTGAACCATGCCCCTGACTGCTTCTTTAAGCTTTGATTTCCTCTGCTTCTTTAGGCAAGGCTTGTAGCGAAAGGGTATAGTCAGCGCGAAGGCATTGACTATCAGGAGACCTTTTCACCTGTAGCCATGCTGAAATTCATCTGTACACTGCTTGCCATTGCAGCATTTCAAGATTATGAAATTTGGCAGATGGATGTGAAAACTGCTTTCCTGAATGGATATCTTGATAAAGATATCTATATGGAGCAACCTTTGGGATTCACCTCCAGTGATGGAGATCACAAGGTCTGCAAGCTGCAAAGGTCC
>JAOXJJ010029555.1:0-22890 GCA_025769935.1 Phoenix roebelenii | reverse complement strand
ATATATATATATATATATATATATAAAAGAAGTAATTTGACCGTAAATAGCAACGAGTTGAATAAAAAAGTTACGATTTTTTAAAAAATATTTTCAGGTGAATTTTCCTCCCTGGTTGGGTGCAGCCGTGACAAAAACCAGATATTTAACGCGGTCCATGGAGGACCCCGAAAGTTCGTTAGAGTGTCCCGCGGCACAAGTTAAGGGAAAAATTCTATTTTCTACCGCGTTTCTCGCAACGAAAGGAATATTCCACAGGGAAGGGAAAGAAGGGCCGCGGAATCAACGAGGGCGAGGGAGGCGCCGGGGCGGCGGCGGCGGCGGCCGCCACCAGAACCAATGCGTTTCCCAAATGGAATAAATACCCGTTTCCCAGCAATGGGAGGAGAAGGCGTGTGGTTCGCAGGAGTACCTGGCCGATGTTGCCGTTGATGAAGACGTTGCTGCAGTTGAGGTCGCGATGGATGATGCAGGGGTCGTGGTTGTGGAGGTAGTCGAGGCCCATGAGGATCTGGCGGGACCACTTCTTGAGAGCCTTGAGGGAGACATGGCGGTGGCGCTTCCGGTACTCGCGGAGGTCGCCGGAGGTGCAGACCTCGGTGATGAAGTTGAGGGTGCTGCGCTCGGAGTCCATCCACACCCGGTACAGCGCGATGATGTTCTCGTGCCGGAGCTCCCGGAGGAGCCGGACCTCGGCGAAGATCCGGTCCATCATCGCTCGGTCCTCGCTGAAGCTCCGGAACCGCACCTGGTTCCACGCCACCTCGATCCCCTCCTCCTGGTCGAACGCCCTGTACACCTTCTTCACCGCCCCGGCACCAAGAAGGTCCCCGTACCGCCCGTATCTCCCCGTCGGATCCACCTCCACGAAAGGCTCCGCGTCCTTGTCCGCCGCCGCCGGATCCGTCGCCTCCACGCACGGCATCCTCACTATCGCTCCGATTCTCCGACAGATGAAATCAAATCAAAACCCTAGCTTTTTCCCCCAACAAAGAACATCAGATCAGAAAACCCGAGCTTGGAGCGCCGATCTTGAGATCGGGGAAGCAAGATAGAGCAAAGAATACCTCGAAATCCGGCGGAGATCTCGCAGAAACCCTAGATCGCGAGAGCTGGGGCGGATCAAATAAAGGTGGAGGACGAACAGATCAAGAGAGAATACAAAGTTCGAGCTTCTTTCAGGTACTGCGTCGTCGGAGCCATGGAAGCCGATCCACCAATCTCTATAAATCAAAAGAAAGTGCTGAAAAACAAGAAAAAATAGCGAAAATAAATAAGAAAACGATCGCCGCCTCCAATAAGAGACACTCCGTGACCCAGATATCCGAATCCGCAAACAAAACCCTAGAATCTTGATCGAAATTAACGAGAAAAGAAAAGGGCAAAAACATATATAGTAGAAAATTAAAGGAGATCGGATCACGAGATTACCAGAAGAGTTTAGATTGAAGAAAGGCCTCGAAACGAAGACACGAGAAAGAGATCGCAGAGAGTCAGGGAAAAGAACGAAGCGGTGGCGATATTTATAGGAGGCGATCTGGGGAGGGGTGCGCCGACCCAATCAGAGCAGGAGCAGGGGACGATATGACGGGTTAGCTCAGCTCATCAGCGGAAGAACCGTCAACGGACTGCCATTGGGTGATGAGACACGTAAAGCTTTGATGTGATATTTCCACAAGAGTGAATCTTAATGGACACGTGCAGACCATCCGTGCACCCAATTGAAGAGATATTCCGCTTTGGGATGGATTTCAATATTTGGCTGGTGGGGATAAGTCTTACGCTTTCACTTTGGAGTCGTTGGAGCGGGATTGGGAATCCCAGTTCCGCTCCGTGTTCGGCGGGTCGAATCGACGGGGCCGAGAATATGGAAGTCGGCGGATGATTAGGTGGCGGCCGTTCGATCGGATGGTGTCGGTAGGGGATCGTGACGCCACGCGTCGGATTTAGATCGGACGGAGAGGAGTGGAGGCTATGGTGGGGCCCTAGGTTTTTCGGGGCTTGGAAACTAAGTTTTGGAAGAGTCCTACAAGGTTGGAGGTGACGGGGGCGGAAGGTGACTTGGAATCTTGAACAGATTTGGTGGGTGGTTGGAAAAATCTGTAGATATTGGATATTATCAGAGCCTGGATATTATCAGAGCCTTCTTGGATTTGAGTGAAACCACTGGCATGTGTATAGTTTTTTTTTTTTTTTTCCTGCTTAAAACCTCCGTGTAGCAGCTCCCACCCTATTAGAAGAATATTCCATGCGAGCAGAAATTAGTTCTTATTCTGATTTGGACGTGGGATAGACGTCCCACCAGCCTAGGTCACCAAGCTTCCAATAGCACCAACCATGATATGATGGGCTTTACTTCTTGGAGGAGCACAGCCAGTCAAATAAAAGATGAACAAAGGCTTGGTGTAAATGGGTCCAAGAAAAAGCTGATCCCATTTGAGATCCAACTTTTGCCTATTGCTAGGATTATATCATCTGAATTAAGGTTCCGTGGTGGGATAAATGATTATGCTAGCTCCAAGTGATTCATAACTAGCTAAATTTAATATTTTTTTTATGGAAACTAGCTAAATCTAATTACAGTAGAATATGGGTAGCCAGTGAGACTATGGTCTACCATTATATATTTTTATTTCAAAAAAAGCTCTAACCTTATTTACTACTATTAACCTGTCCCGACCCAACCGATGCTTTGGGTAAACCATACTAGAACCTATAAAGTTAGAGTTTTACTAATTAAAGGTCAAAGCAAGAGCCAACACTGCTCAAAATCGAATCTCAAACTCTCAAACTATGTTTTGTGAGCTTGTGTCGAGCATTGGAGAGAGGTCCCAATTTTGATTTGAGAACATAACATCTGATTATTGTTTAAAAGATAATACATGAATAAACAATATTAATTATAACTTATTTATATTTCTTGTTAGGTGGTATTTGATTTGTGCAAGTCTTGGAATAGGCTTTACGGTGGCCAAATATTTTTCAAAAAATCGCTATAACCCTGCAGTAGTACACCTTATCAAACTTGTTAATTACACAATATTCTGTGAGAGAATTGTCATAAACTATATACTTATTTAGCACAAAGGCATCATATATTCATACAAAAATTGTTTTAAGATAAAAAAACAATCATCCAAATATTATTCAAATAATTGGAATAACCCATCACATCACTGTTCTCATTGTCATGCTTTCATTATTCTCAATTATTTGTTCTAGAACCAAAAACAACCTTCCCTTACAAAAAAAAACATGATAATTAGCTTTTTCTTCTTAAACCGCTTTAAGTATGTAATTAACGAACTGGTATTTTTTTCTTAATCCAAATCATATCAATTCCATTTCATGAAAAAAAATAATCTCGACGAAATTGCATTGTGGATCGATTTACATTTTATCCGATAAAGTCATCCAGCTGGCAGCAGCATGTTTAGTCCGTATTAATTGCATGTCCAAGTGGAGCTATGTAATATTAGGTCACATTCACATCTTGTGTAACCTTTAAGGTGGTCTAGTTGCTGATTCTTTGAATGTGCCATCACTTTATCTTTTCCTTTTCTTTCTAAAGGGAGTGACCCAAAACGAAAGGAATCCAAAGAAAAGGTAACAAACTGATGCAAGGCTGAGATGGATTTGGGAGATCTGGGAGAGGATCTCCTCTTCCATGCATGGCACTTGGAACACGCATAAATGCATGCATGAACTGGATGGCGCTTTACGTGACTTGTCCATCTTGAAGCCAATGGCTTGTTTTCCCTTCGCTTTCCCTCCTCTAAATAGGAATAGTATACTAAAAACCAACAAGCAGTAAAATCCATATCGATACACCCTCTAGCTGAAGTACATGTTACTTAAATTTGTGGTAGTAAAAATTGAGAATCCATTTACCAAAAGAAAAAAGAAAAAAAAATGAGAATCCAAAAAGATGACCCTTCTAGACATTGTTTGATAGCTAGATCTGGATCTAGATCTTGTAAGTTTAACTCAATATGGATCCTTTTTTTCATTTTTTGTTTGATTTTAAACAAATCAAGGATCACCCATGATCAACTATGGTCACGAGAATATAGCTTTATTTGGGTCAAGTCAGATAATTAGGCTGATTCTAATTTATTGGAACAGCAATTTTAAGGGTGGTTAATTCCTTCCTAGTAGCTGTTTAACTTGAAATCGAGTAATCAGGGATCACTAATACAGGTCGAGTCATTAGATCCAGATTAGTTCAAGCAAAATAAAGTGGGCTATAAATGAGTATGGTCGATCGAGTAACATCATAGGGATTGATCTGTGCCGAGAATTGACCTGAACTGTTGCCACCCCTAACAAGGATGGTAACATCTCGTGACTTTGCCTAGGTAGATACATCCAAACCCACACCCCTTGTAATTTTCAAGAGATTAGCAATTCTACAACCAAAAGTTATCAAAATAAATGATACCATTCCCTGCTCGATGGAATGCTTTTGAGTGTATTAATTGTTTTATTTGCATCTCAACTACTGGAAAGTGATAGGCTTTCTGTCATCAAGTGTAGATATTTCCTTAGTTTATTATAGCTCTTAATCAAGATACTGCCGGTGATAGCAAGGGATCGTTATCGGACCTGACACGTAGAACGGTGCAATGTATCAACGTGAAGCCCTTTCTTGCCATTGTGTGAGGCATGGGGAAGTGGTATCTAAGGCCAACTGGTGATCATGGTTAAGAAGCTTCGGATGAGGAAATACATAAGATAGACAAAGTCTTTTTTTTATGAGGAAATAAGATGGACAAAGTCAAATTCATATTTTCTATGAGAACACATTCTGTTTTGGTGATAAGAAGGGGATGCTTCAAGGTTGTAGATGATTAAGCTAAGCCCTTAAGAGTTCTTGAAAGAGGAAAGTCAAATTGGGGACGGTGTTTCCTTGTATATGTTTTGAATGGATGCATGTGCTATAACCTTGTAAGAATATATAACTATTCAGATATATTCATGCGTCACTCAAGGTACAAACTATTACCTCCTCCAATGGACGGTGTAGAGAATTAAAAAAGAAAATGTCATATAGCTTAAAGGTCAAAACAGTGACAAACAATTGAAAGGATGGACAAAAAGGAAAATGTTGCGAGGCACCACACATGAAAAGTTCATAAAACCCATAACTATTATTTGACAACTCCATAATGAAGCAATTCCTGGTATTTGGCAATAAATTCTCAAATCCTGCTTACCATGTGGCAAGAGAATTGCTCGTATGTGCAAAAAGGCCAGGTAGCCCAAAAATTAGACCGAACCAATTAGACTCTACCTATTTCTTTGATTGAACACCCAAAAATTGATTGGATTCTTGAATTGATCATCTTAGAAACATATCAAACACTATCACTTGCCCTTCCTTTCCTCTTGCCTTAAACATGCATCACAGTTGCATGATTACTAGTAATATAAAAAATGAAATATTTACTCATATATTACTTATATATAATAATTTAAATTTATATAAGGACTTTACATAGACTATATGTTGACATGGATACAATCTAGGGACTTCCTATAACATCATATACGAAAGCTTCCTAAGATTTAGACATTATATATGCCCCTAGATTTAAGAAATTTTAATCTAGATCCTAACAATATACGATGTGTTTGAGTATACTAGAAAATCATGACAGTTCATGTTTTTATAATTATTAATCATAACTGAGTAATATGGAGTATTTGATTGTAAAATAAAATTTCAAAATTTTTCTACAATAATAACACTAAAAACTGCTACTTTGAATAGAATTTTTCAAGTTCATGTTTTCTGTCCCTCTTCTATTTCAAAATTCACAGTTTTGAACTTTCTCTATTTTACAAACAAACACCTCATAGAGAATCCAAAATTCTAAAAATAAAAAAAAAATAAATTCATGAGAAAAATTAAAGTCATGATGTTAAATTTAAAATCTCCAAAAGCATCCTACATAATAATGGAAAATTTTCTCGACTTTCAACTCCCATAATATCTCTAATCAGATTTAGTATCATCAATCTCTTCCGGATCCTGGATATGTTAACACAAGATCGACTTCCTTCCCAACATTCTTGCCTAGCAATCTTTCTCTTGCTCTCTAATTCATCCAAACTAGAGCTAAAAATATTTCAACTCTAATCATTCTTAAATAATTTTTAAGAACTAATAACATATAATTTTAAATATTTTAAATTTAAGATTTATTCAATTTATCCTATATCCAAAATATTTAGGAGTCATAAGCATTTTACGTGCATTAAACTTGTACCTAGAAGTATCTAAAAGGAGCTTTTTGTATGAGTCCGAATTTTTGCACAAATATAGAGGTTCTACGAGGTATGACACAAATATATTATAAAGAAAATTTAATTACATAGTACTTGATTCATCAAAATTTAAAACAAATTATAAATTAGTACAAATTAAATTATACTGCATCTTAGTTTAAGATAAAAAAAATGGCACATGAGGGCTATAATTTGAAAGACTTTCAATTAATTTTTGAATAAAGCAATTCCTGAATTCTTTTATTTAATTGTTAAAGAAATATTATAGAATAGCATCTTTTTGATGATATATATGAACAAGAGGCTTCGAAAAGACTAGTGTTTTCTAAATTATAGTGCTAAAATGCCATTACAAAGTTAGAATTTGGACCTCTACAATAGGCATACCCTTAGGAGAGGATGCCAACCAACTGAGCTAATACCTATTCTCATTTCTTTGAAATTTGCTTCTGTTCGTATAACATATTTAGTTTATCAAATTTGAATAATTTTATCAGTAAAATTCAATAAACTAAGCACAAAATTTAATTTGGTTTGACCTAACTCTCACAAAGCAATATAATTGTATCCACCACTAGATAAACACTATATATCTTTTAGCATTTTACTATAGGAAAAGCCAAGCATTAGTTTTATGAACTTTTAAATCCAAATCAATCTTAATTTGGACAAGCCCAATTCAAATTTGGCTATGAGATCTTAATATAAATTCTTAAGTTCCACCTAGTGAAAAATTAATTCATTGTTTTAAAGGACCATCAATATTTTAAATACTTTCATTCTAATATAACTCACAAGAACTTGAAAATAAATTTTCTAATATTTTATTATATGTAATTGTGCAACTAAAAAGAAACTAGGTTAGAGATATTACTAATCTCAACTTAAGTTGGATCAAGCTACATGAAAGGGAAATAAAAAGTTTAGATATAAATAACATAGTGGAAGGCATCCAACTTAACCAACCAACCATTACACTAGTTCAAGCACAAATAGTTGAAACATATTTTAGACTATTTTCAACGATCTGCCCACATTTATTCTACTAAAAAGATTGTTTGCCTATATAATTCCCATCATAAAGCCTTGAGACCTCCTGGCCATTGTTAGTCTAACTAAAAGAAGGATAGAACTTGACACTTAACTCACAAGTATGAAAAAGTTGTTAAGAGTTTTGAAGGTCAGATTAACTTGCAATATTTTTAGTAGTGGTCTAGTGTATATTAGTGCAAATAATCACATCCAGGTTTGCATCAATTGGAGAATGAGAAACTTATGGCTAGAAAACCAACCCATATTAGGGCAATATGAGATAGTGAATCAATAATCATAACTTACTATCAAAAGACAGTTGATGGTAAAAAGACCATCATTAAGACAATTGGGATAGAAGAAATCCTACTATTAATTGGTTTATGTCCAAGTCAATTTGTGAGTCACTGAACAGTAGTTACTATGCCATTCATGTTGAAGACTGATTCAAACTTTGACAGCATGTTTTCAGAAGACTTATCTCTTTGTTTGTTGGTTTCTAGGCGAAGTTTATCTCTTTGCTAATTTGTTTCTAGATAGGACTTATCCCTTAGTTTTCTGGTTTAAGGTTTTTATCTGGTTGTTTAGTGTTTTCGTTGGTTGTAAGCTTGTAAAGAGGCATTATCTGTTATGAAGTTTGAGTGCTGAAAACCATCCTCTGTTTTCCTCTGTTTTCAGAAAATAAAACAAGTTTTCCATTCATATTTGTTATCTATCTATCACTCCGTCCCAACAATTTGTGGTATCAAAGCTTGTTTCGATCATATGTGGGAGAAACATTGCAAGTGAAAGGAGATCTCTGCAAATTAGATTTAAGCTTATACCAAGTGCAAAGAGGGTAAGCATATCCTGCACACCAGGTGTTTAATAAAAATCTTGAGAAAGCAAACATGGCAGCAAATGGTAATCTCATGTCTATTTCTCAACCTTCCCTTCCTATTTTCAAAGGTGATTGTTATGAGTTTTGGAGCATTGAAATGAAAACCTTATTTATGTCTCAACACATATGGGATTTGATTGAGTATGGTTACATAGAAGGGGATCTAAAGCAAATTACTGCAGCTTAGAGGAATCAATTGAGAGAAGTCAAAAAGGACTCAAAAGCATTGTTCTTCATTCAACAAGCTGTGCATGAGACAATCTTTTTGAGAATTGCAGCAGCAACTACTTCAAGGAAAGCATGGATGATATTGCAAAGGGAGTTTCAAGGCTCGTCGAAGGTAATTGCTGTAAAACTTCAATCTATTCGTCAAAGCTTTGAAACATTGCTTATAAAAAATAATGAATCCATACAAGAGTTTCTATCTCGAGCCTCTGCTTTACTTAGCTAAATGCAAGCATATGGTGAAAAGATTTCTGATCAAACTATTGTAGAAGAAGTCTTAAGAAGCTTAACTCCAAATTTTGATCATGTTGTTGCTGCAATAGAGGAATATAAGACTTATTTGTTTTTTCATTTGATGAACTAATGGTTTCTTTGCAAGCTCATGAACAAAGGTTGAATAGGCCAACTGAAAAGTCTGAGGAGAAAGCATTTCAGGTGAAAGGTGAACCATCTACTCAAAAAGACAAGCATAAAAATTCAGCAAGAGGAGGACATGGTAGAGGTGGCTTTCGAGGCAAAGGTCGTGGCAGAAGCAGAGGCAGAGAATGGTTTGATGGGCAAGCTGAAACTAGGCAGCTCTCCAATGAGCAGAGAAGCTATAAGAATGGTGTTCAATGCTATTGTTGCAAGAATTCAGACATGTAAAAGCAGATTGCAGGCATCGAGAGAAGCAAGTGAACTATGCAGAAGAAAATGAAGCAGAAACCAGGTTGTTCATGGCCCATGTTGATGCCGATGAGGTTTCAAATGATGTTTGGTTTGTGGACAGCAGTTGCTCTAATCATATGTGTGGCATGAAGTTAATGTTCAAGGAGCTTGATGAAACCCCAAAAGACGATAGTAAGGCTTAGCGATGATAAGCAAATTTAAGTTGAAGAAAAAGGAACTGTTGCAGTCAAGACTAGCCATGGTAAGGTAAAAGTACTTTATAATGTTCATTTTGTTCCTGCTTTAACACATAATTTGTTAAGTGTTGGGCAACTAATGGCTAGTGGATATTCAATATTGTTTGATGATGAGTTATGTATTATTAAAGATAAAAATTCAGGGTGTTTGCATGACAAAAAATAACATGTTTCCACTTGAAGTTTCATATGTGGAGAATTATGCTCTTGTTGCTAGTCAAAAGGCTGAATCAAAATTATGGTATCTACGGTATGGGCATTTGAACTTAAAAGGCATGAAATTGTTGAGTCAGAAAGGTATGGTTCTTGGACTGACTAAAATTGATTCTTTCGATTTATGTGAAGAATGCATTTATGGTAAACAAACAAGAAAATAATTTCCAGTTGGAAAATCTTGGAGGGCTTCTAGTTGCTTTGAATTAAAACATGCTAATTTGTGTGGGCCTATGAACACCGAATCATTTGGTGGAAGTCGGTATTTTTGCTTTTCACTGATGATTGCAGTCGTATGAGTTGGGTGTATTTTTTGAAGTACAAGTCAGAACTTTTGAGAATTTCAAGAAGTTCAAGATCTTGATTGAGAAGCAAAATAATACTAGCATAAAGTCTCTTCGTACAGATAGGGGCAGTGAGTTTTTATCTAATGAATTTAACCATTTTTGTGAAGAACATGGTATTCGCAGGGAGTTTACAGCAACCCTACACACCAAAGCAAAACAGTTGCTAAGCACAAGAACCGCACTGTTGTTGAAATGGCAAGGAGCTTACTAAAAGCCAAGGAGCTTCCAAATCAGTTTTGGGCAAAAGCAGTTGCTACAGCAATTTATTTTATGAATATTTCACCAATAAAGGTTGTTCTAAACCAAACGCCATATGAAGCTTGGAGAGGTACAAAGCCTTTTGTAAGCCACTTAAGAATTTTTGGTTGTATTGCCTATGCTTTGGTAAATTTACAGAATCATCATAAGCTAGATAAAAATTAGAAAATTGCATTTTATTGGTTATTGTTCCCAATCCAAAGTATACCGGTTATATAACCCAATTAGTTGCAAAGTGATTATCAACAGAAATGTAGTGTTTGATGAAGATGCAAGCTCGAATTGACATGGCAGCAATGAGGAAGCTCAAATTTAGAAAAGAGGGGAGAGTCCATCAAATGAAACAGTAGATCCAGCTTCTTCCTCGTCAACCTCAAGCGCTAGCAGCCCTATAGATTCACCTATCTTATCTCCTTCGACTTGTAGTATCAGCAATTCGTCTCCTCCAGTAGAATCTTTAGATGGGACACTTCCAAAAAAACATAGATCTTTGAAAGAAATCTATGAGACTTGCACATTTGCTTTGTATCTTGCAGATCCTACAACTTTTGAAGAAGCAGCAGAAAAACAAGAATGGGGCAATGCAATGAAGGAAGAGCTTATGGTAATGGAGAAAAATGAAACTTGGGAGTTAGTAGACCTGCCTGAAGGAAGAAATGCTATCGGTTTGAAATGGGTGTTTAAGACAAAGTATGATGCTGATGGAAGGATACAAAAGCACAAAGCAAGACTTGTGGCAAAGGGGTACTCACAGGAGCAAGGTATTGATTTTGAAGAAACATTTTCTCTCGTTGGTTGATATGAAACGGTGAGAATTATCTTAGCCTTGGTTGCCCAATTACATTGGCATGTTTATCAATTTGATGTTAAATCTGCCTTTTTGAATGGTAAATTGGAAGAGAAAATTTATGTTTCTCAACCTGAAGGCTTCATTATTCATGGTAAGGAAGAAAAGGTGTACAAATTGAAAAAGGCACTCTATGGATTAAAACAGGCTCCACGGGCATGGTACAGCAAAATTGATTCCTACTTTTGAGAGAATGGGTTTGATAGAAGTGAGAATGAGCCTACTCTTTATTTGAAGAAGCAATGTAACACTGATTTGCTTATAGTCTGCCTTTATATTGATGATATAATCTATTTGGGCTCATCTAATTCTCTTATAGCTGAATTTAAAGGTAGTATGATGAGAAAGTTTGAAATGTCAGAATTTAGTTGCAAATGGTTTGATAACCTTAAAGTTCTGTAGCACAAATAAGCAAGTGGCAGATATATTTACAAAGTCACTCCCTTGTGAGAAGCATGTGTACTTTAGATCACAGCCTGGCGTGTGCAATTTTGAATCAAGGGGGAGTATTGAAGACTGATTCAAACTTTGACGGCATGTTTTTAGAAGACTTATATCTTTGTTTGTTGGTTTCTAGGTGAAACTTATCTCTTTGCTAGTTTGTTTCTAGATAGGACTTATCCCTTAGTTTTCTATTTTATAGTTTTTATCTGGTTGTTTAGTGTTTCCGTTGGTTGTAAGCCTATAAAGAGGTATTATCTGTTATGATGTTTGAGCGCTGAAAACCATCCTCTATTTTCCTCTATTTCCAGAAAATAAAATAAGTTTGCCATTCATATTTGTTATCTATCTATCACTCCTTCCCAACAATCCAATCATGGTTGATGGTAAATAGGTCATAGATCCTTATATTTCTCAAATCAGGAGATCCATAATAGGGGATCTAATGCTGAAGCATTCAAAATGCTCTTTAAGGCACGGGATTTGTTTTCTAGAAGCATTCTTTTGCAAGCTTTTGCAATCCTAATCAAGTCCTAAGGAATTCGATGGAATTCTATCGATGTAAGGATCTTAAAACATCATAGGTATATCTTGTACTCCCCGCTTCTTAAAATAGTGACTAGTGAAACGAATTGAGATTATAGGTGATATGACTTCCTATAACTCTTCAAATTAATTTCTTTATATCTTACATCCTAAGATATTTTTTGTAAAAATCAGAGTTTTTTTGTTTTGTTTTCGCAGTCTAGGAGAGGTGATGTAGACTGAAGGTGCTTATGGTATGATGACCTTGGTCCTTTGAACATCAAAATCCATAACCAAAGCCCTTAGTTGAAGAATGAAATAGGCCAAATATCTCCAAAGATCTAGAAGACATCAGGGATGCACCCAAAATCATGCTGGAACAACATGAAGAAGCAAAGACGTAGCCTACTACATTGTCATAAAGCCCCTGGCAACTCGAACCTATCCAAGGCTTGAGTGATGAAGAGTACAAGTGAAACTTGACTAAAACTATAGAATGGTACATCAAGATGCGATGTCAGAAGCAATTCTATGATCATCAGTCCAAAAGATGGCTTCACCCTAATCAACAAAACTGAATTTCATCTCAAAACACATCCATTATATCTTCATTGAGTAAGCATTTGCAATGCTACTTGAATCACCTCAACCACAGCTTAGATTAGAAAGTTATGGGAAAAAGAAACCGAAGTGGTGTCAGTGCAGTCTGAGAGCAGAAATTAAACAGCAAGGTATTTGTCATGGGATAATCAGACAATATTAACTGGATTGTATTTTTTGAGTTCATTAGTTTTATATAAGTACTCAAGATCTCTTCAGCAAATAACTAATATGGGACTAAACACGCACCCGCAACATTGTAGCATACCAAGTCCAGATCAATCGGACAATAATTAATATATTTTCATATTAATTTAGAACATAGTAAGTGGGCCAGCAAATTTGTTTTGCTTCTGGAAGTACCCCTAAAGCAAGTTTACTTTGTTTTAGTATATTTATGATTTAATTGTTGAGTTTTTCTTGGACTGTAAGGACACCCACTCCATTTTATTACTTTCTCGGAGCCGCTAAATACCCCCCATGCGCCCCTTATTATTATCGGTTAATGTAAGTTATTGATTTGAATGCTAGTTTGCTCATTTTTGTGTTCGTTGTGGTTTGGCAAAATCAATTTGATTCATTGAAGCTACTCAAACATTCAAAGCATTTCTTATATTCATGTTATATTACGAAAAAAAGTGTTTAAATTCACAAATGTTTATTATTCAATATTCTTATACCAATCAATGAAAAAAGATTTAGAAGAGATACTGAAATATTAAATATTAATGGATTTGCAAACTATGTCAAGGTGTAAAAGCGTGAAAAAGGTTGTGTTGAGATTCTTTACATTTTTGCAGGGCTTCAGTGAGTGCATGAAATAAGTCGATATAAGTATGTTTATGTATCTGATTGGTCGATCCAAGGTTGCATGCATGCCATTATCTCTTTTCACTTGCTTAAGATTCAACAAGTGTTTATTTTGATAACGCGTTCCCTTTTATATATCATTTAAAAGATGATATTGCACCATGAAATGTTAGCTTCTTCGATCGCTTTAGAAGATGGGTAACCTAACCAAGGTTGATTATAGTTTAAATGCAATTTTCCTAGGCTTTATCACACTAGTGGGTGCTTAATCCCAATCAAGCCGAATCAGGTTGGCCCAGTTCTTGAACCAAATAGGCTAAGTCGGATAGGCCCAATTGGGTTTGCGTTCGGGCTCGTGCTTGGGTAGGGGCATGGACCAGCCAAGCCCGGACTAGCCCATTTCCAGCCATTTCGTCGAAAAAACGGTAACCGTACGATGAAAATCCAACGGGAGAAGCAAATCTCTCCATTCTATAAGTAACCGTCATCATCGCTTCCTTTCCCCTCGTCCCGCCCCCCGTGGCGTAACCCCGCTCATTTCTAGGGTTAGGGTTGCGTTCCTGTCCTCGCCTAAGGGTTAGGGTTTCTCCTTAGTCCCTTAGGGTTAGGGTTTCTCTCTCGCCGGCGATATGGCCATGGCGGAGATCACGATGGCCATCGAAGTGATCCCTTCGAATCCCTTCAATCCCTCGTCCCGTTGAGTCTCCAACGGAGATACCTCGAGGACTACTTCACCTCCAACGTGAGATCTATTGCTACTCTTTGAGATCTTTACTTACCCCGCCTCCTTCCCTGTACGCGATCTTTGCTTTGAAGTGATAAACATGGAAGATTGATATTTCCATGTTTCTGGTTGACGTGTCATCACTTTTTATGTATTAATTTGTTTATAGTTTATTTTTATTATGATCATCTTTTCAATGGTCTTTTTTTTTTGAAAAAAAATCTCGTATACTAATTTCTCACTCTCTCCGTTGTCTGGTATGCTTTATGTTCTAACTCCACTTCGTAGTCTTTTCATGCATTTCCACGCAACCAGTAACGGTTAAATGCTATGCATTAACAAATAGGTAACTTGCTTATTTAACAATCGATTTTTTGTTTCTTCAAAAATTTTAGTACCTACAGATCGCCTTGGATCTGTGGGTTGGTACACTTGAGCAATTTAATATGTTTTTTTTTTAATTTTGCAACATTTTTTAATTTTTTGATAACCCACTTTCTAATATTTTTTGTTAACAATCTTGTAAATCTTTTTATTTTCTTTTTGTAATCTGTTGCCTGTGATGATAGCTTATTATCAGTACACCATCTTTCGGGACTGATTGGTGTATGTAACCAGGATGATATTCTGCAATTCTGAGGCATATATGATTTCCATCTTTTAGTCTTGTGTTTTCCTTCTTTCTTGTCAAAATCTCTTTCTTCTTCTTCTTAGTATTATTTTTGGCCAAGGATTACCTATACCTATATGCCATCTTTCAGGACTGATTGGTGTTTTGTCCATGCTGGAGTTCTGCATTTGAGAGGGATATGCGTTTTCTATCATATATTCTATTTATTGTAAATTGTCCTATTGAAACTTTATGTTTTTATCTTCTCGTATTCATTTATTTTTATTCTTTTCGCCTATGATGATACTTAATTCGAAAATACCATCTTTTGGGACTGATTGGCATTTGTGGCCATGATGTTATTCTGCAATTCAGAGGCATATGTTTTTTCTGTGCCTAGGCCGTTTATTGCATCCCAAGGAGTTACTTGTCATTCAAGACCATTTTTTTTTTTGTGCTGGTCATGATGCTTGAAATTAGATTTGATAAATTAGATTTGAATAGATTTGGACATTTAGATCCAACTAAGAAATGGGGGGCAGGAGGGGGGCGTAGGTGGGGTCATACCAACATGCTAGTAGTTTTTTTTCTTTTGTGAGATCAATGGTGGAGGTGACAGTATCTATTCAAATCTGTGAGCATTCAGACTTAGAACATCTCCCAAGGACTAGGGCAGGAGGGGTGCTAATGAGTATAGTAGCCATAATTACTCCAATTTGAATGGGCTAAAGAGTTCAATCATGTCGTTCCTCTAACCATGTAATTAATCATGTCAATGTATTAACTAAATGAGAAAAGCACTACAATACCAAATCAGACGCGCATAAAACTTAGTAATAATTCATCTACTATATTAAAAGATCTACTTTTGAGACTTTGAGACTTTGAGACTTTTTTAACTAAAAACAAAACTGCAATGTACACAAGGGTCATGTTCACTTACTGAATTCTGGTTATATGTTAGGTGCTCAAGACAACACTCGATCAATGAAAATCCTAGTGTGATTCGTTAGATCAGAGATGATTATGCTGAGAGCAGATGTGACACAGTAACACAGCTCAGGCGAACCCTTAATTGATGCAATGAGCTTCTTAACAGAACAATTGTTGTAAGAAAGTGTAAGCCATTTACAACAGTTGAACACCCAGCTTTTCAGATATTTATTAGGAACTTTAAACCAAATTTTCATATTATTTCAAGAACAATATTGGCTTCTGATTCCTTGAAAAGGAAAAACAAAGATTTGAAGATTTGTTCAAGACAAACTATGAAAGAATCAGCTTAACATTGAACATGTGAACATCAAATCAAACATTGGATACATGTGTTTCAATGCACATTACATCACTAATGATTGAAAACTTAAAAAGCATATTAACAATTTTAAGTTGGTTCCTTCACCACATATGGGCTTAGTCATTTGTGATTGTATAGCTAGCTGTAATTTATCTTGAAAAATTGAGAGAAGGTTGGGTTCAATTACCTTTGATAATTTGTCAGCAAATACAGTTGTAGTAACGAAACTTCAAAAATAATTTAAAAAAGATTTACTCTTAAATGGTAAATTCTTTAATGTGCGTTGCTGTGCATATATTCTTAATTTGATTGTGAAGGATGGGTTGAAGTAGTGGAGGGTGCTATTCATAGGATCCGCGAGGCTATTAAATATATAAAATTATCTCAAGCAAGGTTGGAATTATTTATGAAAATTGTGAAACAATTCAAGATGAAGGGTAAGAAAATATTCGTTGGAATTCTACGTATCTCATGTTAAATGATTCTATATAATTTAAGGATGTATTTGTGCGACTTGCGGCCTAGGATCGTAATTTTGAAGATGCGCTAACTGAGAAAGATTAGCCTCAAGGCATCATTATTTATAACTTCTTAAAAGTTTTTCATCTTATTACTAAAATTTTTTCACAAACAAAAAATCAAACTGCAAATTTGTATTTCTATGAAATTTGGAGAATATATATGCTCTTGATTGAAGAATCTAGGAGTTCAAATGCAGTTGTGATGATGATAGCCTTAAAGATGCAAAAAAAAATTGACAAGTATTAGAAGGAATGTTCTCATTGCTATAGGGGTTGTTCTTGATCCAAGACATAAGATGAAGCTTATTAGGTATTGCTTTTAGAAAATCTATGGTAATGGTGATCGTGCTTCATTTGAGATCAAAGTATGTGATGTCCTTCAAACTTTTTATGATAATTATACAATTTTATATGATGCAAATGTCTCTCATGTTCAAGTGGAGGAGATGGTGTCTACATCCCAAAGTTGAGGAGATGAGAATTGTTTTATGCATGACTATGAAGAATTTATCCAAGAAGAAAAAGTTACCCAACCATCCAAGTCAGAATTAGAGACCTATTTGGAAGAAAAGGTATTTTATGATCTCTAATTTGGATGCGTACATTAAAATATGAGTTAATAATACTAATAAAAATAACTTGCGATGTAATTTTTTTGAGCAAGTTTATCCATTAGAAGATCAAAATTTTGATATTCTACAGTATTGGAGATTCAATGAATCAAAATATCTAATATTATCTAAGATGGTACATAATATCTTGATAATCAAAAATTTCTACCTTTGCATATGAGTCTGCCTTCAGCACTGTTGGTAGGTTTTGGATGATTTTCGTAGTAGTCTATTTTCGAATACGATTGAGGTATTGATATGTACATAAAATTGGCTTCGAAACATCTTGCTTTATCTTACAGGTTCAATTTCTAGAACATTCATAATTTTTATCGTGTACTAGTGCTTTAAAACTTTGAGATTTTTAATTTTGTATTTTTTTCATTTGTAGATGTTCCACCACCTCATACAAAATACAAGGTTGAAAATTATGAAACTGCTGTTGTTATTAATATTGATGATTAGCTTATGCTGGTATGTGATAATAATCATCTTCATTGTTTTGTTTACATTGTTAAGAATATTGTGCTTTTTATGCATAGTTAATTATATCTATTATTTTTTTCTATAGTTGTATGGGTGCTTATTAACTGAAGCCATGGAGGATAAAGATGTGAAGTATTGTTTCTGCCGAGCAGGTGATCTTTTAGCTGTGGTCGAATAGATTTTCAACAAATTTTGTATAGGTAGTTCTACCTTGCAGCAGCATTCAAGGCATTTTTGTTCTTTGTAGATCACTTTATATTGAGGAAATTGTGGTTCATTATGCATGTTCTTAATTATGTAATTCTAAAATTCACTGAGCATGATAATGATGCTGTGATGTATATGCTTACTTGTCTTGATGTAAACATGATGCTGAATTACATGAAGGGTCACGAAGGAATTACATGGTAGCATTTCCTGCTTCCTTTTTTTTCGTTTCAAAGCTATTATGCATGTTTCGAAGACTTGGTGGAAGGTTTATTGCAAAGATGGGAAGCTATTCTGATTCTTTATTAATTACTTGATGTGAAGCTATTTTACATGTTTTGAAAGAGCTGTTCTTCGCATGTTAGACTTCAGAGATGGTTATGCATTATGAGAAGATGTTTCATTTTTTCATTTTTCTGAGCAACATCTTATGATGTTGCCGGTGCTTTGATCTTAAAAGTATCTCGTGATGTTTTACTGCAAAATATGTGCACTTGTTTTACTGCAAAATATGTGCACTGCTTTCCTTACGGCAAAATATGTGCACTGCTTTTCTAACCTAACCCAAACCCGAATTTTTTGAGTCGGGTCTGGATTATATATGGACCCAATCCAACCCAAATGATCTGTTAGGTCAAAAATTATATCTATGAACCCTTGATCTTCAATTGGGTCAGATCTGAGTCTAAAATTAAAACCCAAATGAAAAACTCGCTCGTGTCAGATCACTCAAAGCTCGACCCCACCCGACGCATGTGCACCCTATAGCTGGGTGAGGGATAATCCCCTCCTTTTTCTTAATAAATAAATTTATTAATTTTTCAGAGGCATGCACGCTCCTTCATCTAGGCGAGTACAATATTCAGCTTGCTGAAGATCCACTATTGATAACTTCAAGATCGTATCAAGACTGAGCAATTCTTATGTGAAAGTTCTGATCGTTCTAGCTGACTTCTCATGCAGAACGACAATCTGGCAATATCTATGCCCACAATGCCGATGAAGTGAATACATATTGAAGATAAAATATACCACAATCAGAAATAAAACTTCCATCTGCTAAAGAGATCGTTACCAACAATGCCAACCCAGATGATCATATTATTAGGGAACTTCCTGATAAAAAATCCTACAAACTGTGGCCATCAACGTTTCCAGCAGCAAAGAGTTATTAATTCTGATCTAGATAAAGAGATCTGAGAAAACAATATGAATATAACAGTTGAGAAATAATAATCGTCACCAAACATCACATGAAATTCCAGGATTAATTAACCCCTACCAGATGAGAAACTAAACCAAATGAATAAGACAACAATAATTGACTACTTAAAACCAATCAGTCTTTTATTTCATAATCAAGCAAGAATGTTTTGAGTTTCTAGTGATCACTTCCGAGATGTCCCTGGCTGGATTCATTTTTGACAGCCCCAGTTAGGGATTTTCTATCACTACACAGCTAGATACACATCTAGGTTTGTTCTCCTAGTCCAGCTCATTCATACATCACCAGCCCTCCTTCAACATCCTAGCTTTCTCTAGGATGTACTTCCCTTCTTTGTACTTCTGACTTTCCTCATATGCCTTCTCCTGCAGTATACATGTAAAAAAAGAAAAACAAAAACAAAAAATACTGCATGAACAACCAATTAAACATAATAAAGTGATTAGAACCAGGAAAGAACCTGTAATCAGACGGAAGAAGAAAAAAAAATGCCATGTGTAATCAACTAGACTAAACATAAATAATATACATAATTTTTTGCAATTAAAATATTTGATATTCAATCTAATATCCAAGTTTATGTGAAATAAAATGTTTCAGATTTCATGGATAATGTGGCAGCCAACTTATTCCATGAAAATATTTAATGAAAAGAGTCCAAGAACGATTTCAGTTTTTGAAAAGCAACTAGAAACATGTTGACAAGAAACACTTCTTATCCAAGTCCAGTTTTGCTAAAGGATCTAAGCCATCTGGCTAAAGCCCACAAAACCAGAACTAATCAACAACAAAGAGCATCTATCACCTACTTACAAGTATGGTGGCATAGAAGTACAAAATGCCGCATAACAAAAAATACTAGTTTATAACACTCAATACATAAACATAAGCTTTTATGCTCTGATGAGACTACCAAAGGCAACATTGAATATATTATTATACATGATATCACAAAAAATGTCCCTTAGTCACCACAACCACTTCAAAGTTTCATGGTCTTTATCACTCAGCATCACATAGGCATCTAAAATTCTGTTCTCCTGTTGCTATATACACTAAGGGTCCGTTTGAAAACTTGGAATTGAGGAGAAAGGAATGGAATGGAAGGGAAAGTTAAAAATTTTGATGTTTGAGAGTTTTTTAGTGAAGGGAAAGGGAAAGAAAAGAAGGGAATAGGAGGAAAAATTTTGGTCTCCAATTCTCTCCTTTCTTTCCTCCCATAAGTAGGAGGATTTGGAGAGAAAGGAATTGAAACTTTTGATAATACCTATTTTACCCTCTACTCATAAGCATGCCCCTTTTATAATAAGGGTATTTTAGTAAAAGTGTTAAAAAGGTATGCTTTCTTTTCTTTTCTTTCCAAACTCTCAAACAAGAGAAAGGAAAGTACTTTCTGTTCCATTCTAAAACTCCCAAACAGAAGAAAGGAAAGTCTATTCTATTCCATTCTTTTCTTTTTCCTCCTCATTAAAGTTTTCCTTTCTTTTCTTTTCTCCCCAAAACTCCCAAACGGAGGCTAAAAGGAGCTTAGTTTGGATCACAATTTTCATTCAGTCACAGCCATTCGCATTCATAGACTCATTTATTTCTGAGATAGAAACATACCCTACAGGGTCCTGCTATATAATTGTAGTAATTCTAGCTGCATATGCTACAAATTATGTTTACTGATTAATAAATAAGCATCCATAAAGCCAATACCGAACTGTTGGAATAACACTTGATGGTTATTATGCTATGCTACAAATCATGCATGCTAGCTCACTCTCTGCTGTCCCTAAGCAAAAAGTGTACCTCCTTCAGTTCGAATCTGACTGTGTTGCAAAATGGCATCATCTGGCTGAAGTGGTGCAACTGCAATCTACTTCTCCGAATCCTAAAGGTAGTTCTTCACCCTACATCTCAAGGAATGATTACATGCTGCTGAATGATTACAAGTGTGCATACGTGTATGTGCCTATTAAGAACCTTAAAGCTTCTCATAGATGGTGGTTTACCACTTTGGACCCAAGACAGTTTCATCACTGGACAGAGGATCATAATGGAAACAGCAGCTACCAGAACTATACTGAACAAGAGTCATTCATCAGCCAAACATGATAAGTACCATTTTTAAGTAGATGCATCAAATATAGCATAGTCATTAAAATCCTGTTGTCCATAATCCATATCAGTGAGAGAAGGAGGAGATGGAGAGAGAGAGAGAGCACAACAAGTGAATGATTTGCACCAGGTAACAGAAGATTTGATCCAGATCTCTCTTACGACTCGTTTCTACAATCAATGTGTAGGTCATTCTAAAGAAATGCAGGCTCAATGGAGAAGAAAGGTACAATAGAGCCTGAAAACCCAGAGAAAAAGGAGCGAGCAAGCGCGCGTGCACAGGGAGAGAGAGGGGCAAACAAACATTTGAAAAGGAGTCTAGAGTACATAAAACATTTTAAGAATAGTGAAGTCTATAGGACTGTTAGGTTTGTAATCAAACTCATCATCTTGACAACCTACCTGCTTCAACTAACAAGTCGAGAACCCGTAGGATGCATTTAGCCATGGTGGATCATGATGATGGATTCACTTTGGTTGAGCAAAGATACAAAAGGTAACAAGAGACATGTCAAGAATGAGTTAAGAAGTCCAGTTTCCACCATGATTTGACAGCTAAAAGGTCTAGAAAGTATAAGAATCAAGAACAACAACTGCAGCAACAAAAGAGAGTGCTCGAGAAGAGCAAGTATGACACCAGAAGCTTTGGACTATGAAAAACAAAAAACAAGATAGAGGTGAAAACCATTATTTTGTGGTACAGAGGTGAAAACCATTTTTTTAAAAGGCAAAAGCAACATTACAAAGCCCAGGATCATCAATGGGGTCCTTCAAGCAGTAAAATGTTCATAGTGTATCAAAGTAAATCCAATCAAGCACAACAAGTCAAAAAGTTGTAAGTTGAGAGCCCAACAACCAAAATAATAAGATCTGTTGTACATAAATTCTTAAACTAAGAAGAATAAAAGGTGAAAACTAAAGAACATTCATAAAATTATGCTAAAGGTAACAAAAATACACTAGTAATTTCAGCATCTCTAGCATTAAGTAGAGCAAACCAATAGAATTGCTAAAACTTGGGACTTGAAGAATGCTAGCCAACATACAAAGTCCAGGCCCTTCAAAGAAATTTTGAAGGTAGTGACAAAGGTTTCCAAGGTAAATGCAAACCATCATATTCCAATTTCAGCCAAATGATACTTGAAAGAAAGAAAAACAAATTAAAAGTCAAATGATTCTATTAACTTTGATAAGCAAGCTCCAGATGTCCAATTAACTCATGGAGAACCAAAATCCCTAAAAAGTTTAAGAGGTCATACATTTCCACTAGGCAGCCAAAATTTGGGTCAACTTGAACTTGACCTGGTCATAAGCAAGCTTACAGACCAACTTGGTCTAGCAAGAATGAGGAGAGCCACATATGAACAGAGAGAGTAAGAGGTTAGGGGGAAGGGGGGCGGAAGGTGAGAACTTTACCCCAATACTAGCACCCACTACACCACTACCAAGGAACTTGATTGTTGCAAGCCCCAACCCTAAGCCAGTGTGTGTGTGAGAGAGAGGGAAGGAGGCCCCTCTCCATCAACACTAACACCAACTACACCTGTACCACGTTGCAAGCCCAATGCCTAAGCCAATTTTAGTTCATAAGAAGGAATTAAGAGGCAAGGCCAGGTAGTCTTTGAATGGAAAAGGGGCAGGTTGTGAAGTAGGGAGAGAAGAAAGTGGGCTGGCGCTGGAGGGGTAGAATTGCATGCGGGGAGGGGGGGGGGGGGGGGGGGGGGGGGGGAGG
>JAOXJJ010029507.1:0-22916 GCA_025769935.1 Phoenix roebelenii | reverse complement strand
CTTGCAGATCCAGCAAAGAGCAGTATGAAAAGAACAAAATAAAACTGAATAAAAATGTAAAAACAAAAATCGGAAGTGGCTAAGAGGAAGAGGAATTTCTCCAGAGTTTTTCTACTATTTTTCTATAATTTTTCGTGTGTCAAAAGAGATGAAATTGGGGGTTTATATAGGAGTTTTTATAGGGGCAAAATGGTCTTTTTGGCGGGCGCGTCCGCACCTTCCGCGGACGCGTCCACGCTCTTCACACGAACGTGGGCAACGTGCGCCACGGACGCCCGCGTGCCCATTTAATGCGGACGAAAACGCCCGTTGGGCGTTTCCGATTTCAAACGAGCACACGGTTCAATGAACCGCGTGCCATAATTTCTTTCCTTCCCACAATTAATCTCCCGGCCGTTTCCAAAACCAAATGCGCACGCGGACCGAGACTCGGCCGCGTGCACATTTAATTTTTCCCACAGTTCGCACATCCGCACACCGTATTTTTTATTTTTTGGAGAGTTCTCTCTCTTTTCGAATTTATTCTATAAATTTATGTCTAATTTGATTTTTTTATTATTTTTTTGATGTTTTCTGATGTTTCTATGATTTCGGTTCAAGCTAGATGATGTTTTTTGATGTTTTCTATGGCAAAATTAATCAGACTCCGTGCGAACCGACCAATTCGCATCGAGTCCTGGCCGAACGGGACAGATCCGATTCGCTCTTGTATTGATTGGTTCCTACAGGGCCGGAATCGTTTTTCATGCACGAACTGACCCGATCAGAGATCAGGTTGGCTCAGTTTGGCCCGAAGCAGGTGACACCGTCCGGTTCGGCAATCCTTGATGCTTATGATATTGCCAATAAAGAAATCATGTTTTTTTTAAAATTAGGATCAACATATGTGTTATAAAAATCATGCTTTACTATGAAAAATAGTTTCATGAATGTTTTGATGAAAATAGCTTTGTTATGAAATATGAATCTGATTATGTCATTTAGTATTTTTCATCTATTTATGTGCATATTTTAAGAAAAAGATATATATTTTCTAAAGGCTCTTAGATTGCTATGATTGCCCATAGAAATATGGGTCAATCGACATCCTGGAGCTAGCATCCAATGAAAACAGCCCTCTCTGCCAACGGGTTAGAGTTGGTAACGAATACAAACTATGATATCTTGTCGATTACGAAGATGGCCCTGTCATAGGTTATAGTGATTATAGTGCAAATCTATGAGCACTGTTTTAAATGAAAGTATGGATAAATGGCAAATATTTGTTGAATATGAATATTTCAAATTATACTTTTAGCTTTATGAACTTTTATGATTTGTGTATAATGATTGGTTTGCTATGACATAATTTGTTATTATATTTATGAAATATTTATTTTACAGTATCAATTTACTTTCCAAATAATGCATTGAATCATGTAAAAACTTATACTTGATCCGGTAAGGTAGAATAAGATTTAGTTATTGAGCTGTGTCGCTCATATATCTTTATTTTTATTTTTCTCTCTCCAGATGAATAGGGTCTTAGAAATGAAGGATGATCCACGCTTGGAGTTCGCATTAGCAAGCTTGATGACTTTGTAGAAAAACTTTAGTATTTTAAATTGACTATGAATTTGTAGTTAATGATTTTCTGAATATTGAGGATTATGGGTTTAGTATTTATGTTTAGATTTAGACGCTCTGAACTCGTATTGGTTTCATTTAATGGATAATGAAATTGGAATTTTATTTATGAAATTTTGTCTGAAATGAATTTGGAACTTGAATGAAATGTTTGACTTCGTATTATCATGGGTTGTACCCCTCGCTAGCACGGCCGTGTCATGTCCCGATTTTCGGGCGTGACAAAATGATGTTTCCGTTTCTACTTTGTCTTGGCAGAAGTGCTGGTTAAGTCCACAGTCAGGCCAGCTATGTATCTACTTATGAAATCTGTTGAAGACTTCTGGAGTCATTGCATTGAAATGCTTCTCAATTTTCTTTCTGCTGTTTGTTTCAATTATAAGAACTCCATCACTGCTAGAAATATTCATGTTTTGTCTCCCAAAAGTTTTGTGAACCATGTTGAAGAGCAGATATTTGTGTTAAGGGCCAGGAGTATAATTTGTGTTGAAGTTCATTGGAGATTTATACAGACACTACGGGGGAAAGGCAAGCAGAGAAGATGTGCAGATTACTTTTGTTATCTACAGTGTTGACTTTGAGGCAACACATTTGATTAGCTGATGTCAGATCAAGATCAATATTGCTATTATTATGACTTGACTGTCAAGTCATGTGAAAGGACTACTTGCATGTTCTAGTAAACCATATGTAATTGTTTGATTTTGTTTCTCTTTTTCTGGACAGGGTTGTCATCCAGTGAGAACATCACGGTTTTCTCCTACGGTGAGCTGAGAGCAGCAACAAATAATTTTCATCCATGTAATAAATTAGGACAAGGTGGTTTTGGAACAGTCTACAAGGTATTCATAATGTTTTAATATGTTGCCTTTGTTCACTTTAATCACACTATAATTATGGCTGTTAAATGTCTTAGTTCTTATGCCTGGATTCTTCTACCTTATTAACTTATGACTGAATCTGACATATTTTGATCATGGGACATATTTTGATATGTCCCATCCCGTTCCAGCATATTGTAGCATTACCGGCATCGAACCGATACTTGGTACGGGCGTGTACCAAGTCTCAATACACCGAATCAACTCCCGTATCGGATATACAGACACGGTACCAGCATGGTACCAATACCGGGTCTGGTACCAAGATGGCAAACCTTATTCTGATTATCATGCTAACATAGTTCGTGATTTTATAAAACTACCAGGAAAAAGGAAAAGAAATCCTGAGTGTGTGTATAAAGTGCCTTCTGCCTAGTTTGTCACATTAGACAGATAAATGATAGCTGACACGCTAGGAACAACAGCATATAACATACAAGATGAATGCTTAACACTAATTGTTAGTGGGTAAGGTCTCCCTAGTGCATTCAAAGTGTCATCTACTTGCAATGCACCTTTGTTAATCAATTGTGAGTAGTTATTCTCCATTGCGCAATTATATATTGCACATTTTCTCATTCCTTTCTTCGATTAGATAGGACCAAGCTGATTGTCGTTGAAGAATTTTGATGTTTGATTTACTAGATTTTGGTAAATGTTCATTTCATATATGCAGCAGAGTCTAAAATCGCCTTTAAGTACCTTGCATGTGCCTCTGTATGATGCCAATATGTATCAAGAATTTGGAAGGGAAAACACTTAGGCATTTTTTCATTTATTGTGTTAACTTTGAAGGTATTTAATTCTTAATTGAGAAAAAAAATCTTAGATTGTTTAAGTACACCAAAAACATCCTGTATAATCTAAAGTTTGGACCGATCTTCTCTACTTCACCTGAACAACTTCTTTATGCTGGGCTACCTGTCATATGCCCATTCATGCCAAATTCATTTACCAACAGTACTAAAAATAATGATGCATTTGAACTCATCAGGGATTTCCCGTTCTTGAGATGCTCAAACGAGATATATTGTAGTAGAAAAAGGCCCATCTGTATCAAGTATTTTTTCATTGGAAAATCCAGTGTTGCTTCTATCGAAAATATATTTTCTCAATTTGGGAAAAAAAGACATTCCAACCATAGCTTAATGTCTCTAAATTCCTCGAACAATTTGAAAGTCTATCTTGAATTGTGCCTCACTGCTTCCTAAACTGTATCTCTCTAAAACCTATCTTCCTACTTTTATCACTCTATCTATTTTCTAGGCTTTGTGAAACTATTAAGAGATAATACATTTCATCATGACCATAGGGCGAGGAATTTAGGTTCTGAGATTATATCCAAGAAATTATACTGAGAACATGAAAATGAATATCTAAACTGCTACTTTTCTCTGATGGTTCAGAGTCTTGATGACAATAAATTTTGAGGTTCAAAATTTTGACCTGTAATCCCTTTTAGCATCTACATGCAAGTTACCAAATTTTTAACATAACTATAGGAAGACAATACCTGGAACATGATCCTCAGGTGACAATCTCTCAGAAGGAAACATTTGGCAGGCCAAATCCTTGATACAAAACCTTCAAGAGACATAATTATTGAATTTCAGAATTTTGACAGAGAAAATACATATGTGCGTGCGTGCTTCATTAGATTGAATAGCCACTTTTCCTGTTTCTAAAAAATGAAACAGGTTAATTGTTTTGTAGTGGAGATCGTGCCAGATTTCTGAAACTTGTAAACAGAAAAACAAGTTTGGAACAAAAGAAGAAAACTTTCAATACTTATTTCAATGAAAGAAAAGACTGCTCCGCAAACCGTAGAAACATGGGCAGTTTATGATAACAGATATGTTTGGACAAGAGGAGAAGCAGATCTATCTCCTTGAGGGTGAAAGGTTTAAGGTGCACTCGTAGAATCTTGGAACAAAGTGAAGAGGAGTCACATTTTCTGTTGATACATTCTTTTCATCAGGATTCACATTTTGAATCTAGAAGCAGTTTCTTAGATCCATTTTAAAAATTGTATTCAGGATTCTGCCGCCCTCGCCTTACTCAGCTCAAATCCTCCATGTAGTCTTAACTTCTGTATCAAGGCCAATCTTTTCCTTTTGTTGCAAATGAAAAAATAGTATGTTCTTTCTAACCAGATCATCAATTGTTGTGGCTTGTTGATTTCTATTAACATACACATTAATGGAAATCAACATATTCCCTTTTAAATACTCACCATTATTATGATCACCTTGCGTGCTTGAAATTGCAATGTTGTTTTTCAGTTTTGACTTTTCTCCATGCAATTATTAAGGTTGTTATCAAGCATAATTTCGAAGTTTGTATGACGTTAATAACATCCTTGGAAGGAAGGATGGATGGATCAAGATAAGGAACCAAGACATCATTAAATTTTGGTAGTCCCAGATGCCGGAGGAAGTTGTATTTTATAATTATCATTATGTTCTGCAACTGCTAATTCCAGTAGAGGATCACAAGTGTAGAATCCAGTAGCAAAATAGCCATTTTTTAAGGATTTTCAATGTCATTGATCAGTTAACCAGCAACAATTAATTTGCAAACTTATAGTAATTTCCTTGACACATTAAAAAAATTGTTTGAGAAACTACTGGAGTTAGTTTAGATTTTAGAAATTAAGAAAAGATGAAAGGCTTCTGATTCCTTGTTGAATTAAGTTTCACTGTTTTCAGTGATGATTAAACTTTCCCCTGAGTTCAATTATAGTGCTAAAGGCACGCATTTAAACTCCCTCCAAATAGGCATGCTTCTTGAGGAGATTTTCAAAATTTCTGATCTGAAATATATTTGATTTACATTTACTGAGTGGATAATTTATTAATCGTTTGCTTCTGCTGAATGGAGATAAGATTGAATAAAGTTTTCGTTCCAGGATAGCCGTGTCTAGAAGATTAAAACCAATTTGAGAATAAAAAGTTTAGTCTCCTTGATGTCAGATTTGCTATTACTTATTTCTGAAATTCTTTTAAATGTTTGCTTAATTGGTTTATTTGCTCTCTCTATATGGTTATAAGCATGTAATCTCTCATGCTTCTGTGAGACTTAATAGTTTCCTAGATATATTATAGAATATGAGCACTTAAGAGTTAAGATTATTGTTGGTACACTTTGATATCAGTTTCTGTTCCTTCTTTATCTACAATAGGGAACTCTTAAGAATGGAGCTCCTGTTGCAACAAAGGTTCTCTCTGCAGAATCCAAGCAAGGGGTTCATGAGTTTCTGACCGAGATCAAAATTTTAACAAATGTTAAGCATCCAAACCTTGTTGAGCTAATTGGATGCTGCATTCAAGGAAGTACGAGAATATTGGTCTATGAATATCTGGAGAACAATAGTCTTGATCGTGCATTACGAGGTAAATTTAACAAATTCTGAAGATTAATTAGGGCAAATGAGGCACTTGATCCACATATTAATGCATTAATGTTTCTTTAATCTGGTAGGGTCTGATGGTGAAATAGGTAAGCTAAATTGGTGCATGAGATCTTCAATTTGTATGGGCACTGCCAGGGGTCTTGCATTTCTTCATGAAGAACTTGAGCCACAAATTGTGCATAGAGACATTAAAGCTAGTAATATTCTTCTGGATAGAAACTTCACTCCGAAAATTGGAGATTTTGGTTTGGCCAGGCTATTTCCTGATGATACTACTCACATCAGCACATGTGTAGCTGGAACAACGTAAGTGATCTTATGGACTTGTGGCTGCAACATCTGCTGTCATGTTTTTTCTTGGCTAGTTAACTAGTTAAGTCCCTTATTTTACTTGGAAATTTAGAAGGAAAAGTATACTGATAGAATTTAAACCAAACACTTATAGTCTTATTTCGGTTATATTTTACCAGCCTAAACTGTTTTCTACAAGGTTCCAAGAATTGCGGTATGAATCTTTCTACTTAGTTACTCATTTTAGTAATTAATGCTTTGCTTTCTTTAGCATTGGAAGCATATGATTTGTGGCAATAGTTTTTGTAAGAAATGTTCATGAATGTTGATGCCGGACTGATTTCTTGTTGCTCATAATTGTTAATGCCCGATTGATTGCTTAGACCTTTATTTTGCTAGTTTGTATGCTCTCTACAACTACTGTTAATTGTAATTCTTTATAATTCCCCATTCAATACCACATAAAGTGCTGCTTGTGGAGTCTAAGAGTCAGAGTTGCTCACTTAGAAGATTTGGTCAGAGTGCAAGTTTGGGGTGGAGTGGCAAGTTATATAGTCTATCATCTTGAAATAGTTTTGCTAATGACAGAAAGGAGAAGCATAGGTTGCTTGAGAAACTACAAAATGTTTGACTGTTGGATTTAAAGATTATCTATAAACATTTTATACTCGAGAAATTGCAAGAGAATATAAAATTGAGAAACAGGAAACTATAGATGTCGTTAACTGCACTACCTAAAGAATATAGTATCTTGAAATTATATGACGATGGTGCATAATCATGTTACTGTATGTGTACCACTTAGGAGTTAATTTATTGAAAATATAATTTTAGAATCATATAGGATCGAGTCATCAGTTACCCCTTTCCAATTTCCACTATCATGTTAAGGTGCTATTACATGGCACATTAACTATGTTGCCTTGCTAGGAGGTTGTTAGCTGACATTGAGCCTATTCCATGGATAGTGTACCAGATGGAACAGCTTATATACTAAGGCACAATGTCATACTGAGAAATTTGGTGAGCTACTTTGATACCTTGCTCCCCGTTGCAGAGCTGAACATTGAATAGGTAATCATTTCCGTTATTTTAAATAAAGGATGATCCTTGTGAAAAACACCTTTTTTCATGATTATTACAAGAATAGGTGCATAACCTATATTAAATGCTCAAGTTTCGAGTCCAGATAAATTATGTAGAAAGTAGAAGGTAATTTATGGATTGAAACATATTTCTCAGTCTAATTTTGATTGGTTCTGCAAAATGCTTGTTGCATGCATGCCAATAGAGGTCAAGTAAATTATTATCCAGCAAAACAGGTATCTTTGGAATGATTGTTATGGTAAAGATGATATTCTTGTCTACAATGGACAGAGTAAGGGAAAAAATGAAGGAAAACATTGAGCAAAGTTTTGGCACCAGAGAAGAGTTAGACTCCTCAGTCAAAATATGGAATTTAGTTTCTATGAGGAATTTATTGCAATGACTTTAAAATAGAAAGTTGAGTGCTTGTGGAAAGCCAATACAGACACCTAAGTATCCTCAAATGGAAGTAATTGCAAATTTAACGGCTTTGCTTTATGATTTCAAAGTTTGCACTGCATTGGTAAGTGAACTTTTCTTTTTTGTTTCTGAGACCAAGCTTGAATTTGTTCTTATAGTTGTTATGATTGGGTTACCAGGTTCCTAGAGCTTTGAATTATAATTAAGTGATTTCGCTTCTAGAGGTAACTCAAAGGTGCCCATCGTTGAGTTATCAAATATTACCTGCAAAAAGAATGTGCATACAGTCTTGGGAAGTTGTCCTATGGATGAGAGATTGACTACTAGGTGGTACACAGTCAAACTGCAGTTTCTAGCTTGAATGCAAAATCAATTACAAAGTTATGGATCGCAAGTGTGTGAGATGAAGTTATCAAAGACATTTATGCAAGAAATCAATTTCATTATCATTGACCAAAGACATATTATGTACTAGTATTGCTGAGATTGACTACTAGGTGGTACACAGTCAAACTGCAGTTTCTAGCTTGAATGCAAAATCAAATACAAAGTTATGGATTGCAAGATGTGCGACATGAAGTTATCAAAGACATTTGTGCAAGAAATCAATTTCATTGTCATTGACCAAAGACATATTATGTACTAGTATTGATATTTTTGTTATGGGAAGACATTATTTGATGACTAGACAGCAAGGCATATAATCAGCTTCCTATGCAGTGAACAAAGAGAACACTTAGGTCAACTCAAAAACACTTAGGTCAATTACTACCCTATTGCAGAGAAAATTGATCATGTGGATATATTTATTACTTATGGGAAGAAAAGGATGAGGATGAGCCTTACCACAATTGTATGGTTGCACCATTATGATTTGGAGATCTTGGATTCGAAACACAGAAACAGCCTCTGCGCATGCAGAGTTAAGGCTTCATACATCTAACCCTCCCTAGACCCCGCAATGGTGAGAGCTTTGTGTATTGGGCCACCGTTTATGTGAAGAAAGGAATTAATTTGACAAATGCTCTTGGACATTCAGCATCAATCCATATGCAGTTGGGCACAAGTGAGATACCTATGCTCCTGTTCAGTGTCATACTTGTGTTTTAGACAAATTACTGTTGTGTAAACCTATTGACATCCACTTCTTCTTTTTTTATCCTGATAACCTTTCACTTTTTCTTATTTTTATTGCTTGTCTGATTATTGCCAACTAAATTAAAGTAACAGGCACTGGGATGTGAAATAAACAAACAGAAGTCACCCCTTGTAAAAGAGTCTAGTGTAATAGAATCTGTCATTTTATGTGAAATTAATGAAACGAGGGTGTATTGACTTAATACATATTTTGGAACCCTTTTTCCTTGTAGATACATAAAATTCTGAAAAATCTCACCTGATATATTTCTTCAATATAAATTTTAAAACCGTGCTCAAACATTTAATAGATACTTTGGGGCTTAAGATTTTAGACAGTTCACATGTCATGCTTATATAAGCAGATAACTATCTATATCACATTGCTTAAAATTTATGGAGTTTGTGACCTGTCACTTCTACGTAACATGCATCAGCATCTTATCTCTTGGTTGCTTTTGAACCAGTTTCTTGTTTCCATCTCTTTGCAGTGATGTTTGTTGGTAAATGTTTATCTTCATCAACTGGTGCTTGAGATTCACTCTCAATGCCTCACTTTATATAGCTATCTACATGTCAGCTTCACTAGGTAGACCACTGCTGTTATTTGACATTGTCATTAGTTAACTTTGTCCATGTCTTGCTTTCTCAACCTCTTTATGGAGGCTTACTTTATGACTGCACCATTTTTCAGGTTCAAATGATCATTGATAATGATGGATAAGGTTTTGTTTAAAAACTGGACCATGCCTGTAGGCATTTTTATCTAATCAACCTTTTAATTATCCTTTATTTGTATCAAGGTACACCATACCGTCCCAAATTAGTCGGTATGGGGCATACCGTACCGGTACCAATATATGGTACAGAGGTTACCGACACTCGGTATGTCGAACCGGCCTCCATAACGGACGTACCGACATAGTAACAGGGTGGCACTAATATGGGGCCGGTACCAAGATGACGTACCTGGATTTGTATGATGATGAGTTACCCTTATCCAGATTCTCTTAATAAACATTGGCTGCTTGCATAGATGTCACCATCATCGCACCCATGGTTTGCTGAACCGGCCCAAACCGGCCGGTTCAGCGCGTACTGTACCAATACCAGCCCCAACCGGTCGATTCGGTTGTGAAAAACGGTTCCGGCGGCCAATTTCCGCTATGTACCGGTGCGAACTGGGTCGGTTCGCACTGGCCCAAGCGCGGCTTCCCCACGTGCCCGGTGCGCAAGGCAGCGTGGGGAAAATGCCTGCGCAGTTCCCCGCACAGGGAATAGCGCCCGCAAGCTGGAAACCATGCCCGCACGCGGTTCCCCGGCCCGTGCGCGGGGGGCAGCGTGCCTACGCGAGCACGCGGGGCAGTGCGCGCGTGGGACATTTAATGCCACTCTGTGGCATTTAACGTGGGGGTGCGCACATCCGCTTGCATTTAGCGGAAAAGGTACCGGTTCGGTACCGGTTTAAGCTAGTACAAACCGGAACCGTACCGATACTGGTGCTCACTGGTACGTCAGTACGGTCGGTACGGCAGACCTTGATCGCACCTCTGTTGAGTCTACTCATCTACTAAATCCATAATTCTCGTGATAACATCCATAGATATACATATTTGAAAATCGCCTAAGCAATTTGTTCATGTAGTTTTATCTTGAATATTTTTTCCCTGTTTCTAGAAACATAAAAATAATAACATGAAACATGAACTTGGTCTTTTCATTTTTAAGTGACAGTTTCAAAATTTTCAGCAGTAAACAAGTTCTGCATCCAAAATTTTCTTCTCCGTTTACCATTTGCAAAATTGCCACAACATCACCACAACCATCCCTGCTATTGCAGATATCATCATTGCTACCACTTAATCACCAACTAAATTCTTCACCACTGGAGTCATCATTCCTACCCTCATCACCATTGCCACCATCCCCCTGCTTCCGCCGCTACAGCTACAGCAAGTCACTGCCACTGACACCTCCAATGCCAGAACCACTGCATTACCAAACACATTTCCTGCTCCTAGAAAATGGGAAACAAAACAGAAAGAAACTAGCTTGTTTTCTATTTCTGCAAATTAGAAGACAGCAATGATGCCAAGTGCAATCCTAGTTAATGATAGAGGAACACCTGGGAATGGCCTACTAGCCCATGAGAGGTCCTACAAGATGACACAGATTAGGGAATAAATCAACCTGTTACATTGCTGTTGTGTCACAGAAAACATGGCTAAGATGGTTTTTTCTAGTCTTGGAAAAAGATTGTACAGTAGTATATACTTGAATAACAGTCGTGAGAAATGTCTAGTTAAATACTTAAGTTGCTGTGCATTGTTAAACTGCTCAAGTGCTATTTGTTTTATCTATAAGTGGCCATCTTGTCTATTAAGCCAATTGTCTACTTAACTGTTTAATTCATGACCTAGTAACATAATATAAAAACTTAAAAGTTTTACAATATTTAATTTTATTTGTTATTAAATCAAATTACTAAATTATACAGTCTGAGACACTAGCTGAGATGTCAACATTCCTTGAGTCCACTTAATGGCACTTCTTTTCTTACAGAATGCACTTAGAAACTTGGAAACACGGCCATTATTCTCCACTCGCACACAAAAAGAAAAGAACAACACTATGAACTAACATGATATTATGATAAGAATTTTTTTATTTGTTAATTTCTAATCAATATATGATATTCGCAACATTGAATATGCTACACATAAGTAGACTTAGTATGCTGAGGAGAAACAAAAGTGTTTCTTCACCGCATTTGCTTAGCAAGCTTTCTATTATGGTTAACACTCCAATCTGTTAGCCATATCAAAAAAGGCTCCTTTCCTTTATCCTATTCCATGACTAAGTCTTAGGCAAGATTTGGAAGCCTTATGTTCTTAGCTAACTTAAGTGAAAAAAGCATATAAGTATTCAAGGTGCATGGTAGTTGGTTTCTGTTTGAATTTTACAATTGCATCATAAAGATTTTGCAATTATCTTCATTTTCTGATCATTACCAGAAATGTGTACATTTTAGGTCCTTCATCCTCTTAAATTTTAGATTTTGTCCTGTGCGTTGCTTCTTAATGACTTTAAGATAAAGTAATAGTAGTGGAAAAAGACTCATTGGAATGCATAGTTTCCCAATGATCAAAGGCTCTCTCCAACAATGTAAGTTCAGTCAAGCTCAAAATATACATGGTTTATGTCCAATTGTATCTACATGACCATTAAAATCAGCTCTGTCCTTCAACCAATTTCGGTTTATGAATAATCGAGCAGTCTGTCAAAATTATTTCACAACATGAGTAAGCTGGTAATCTTAAATTTCACCGAGGTGAGCATGCACCGATCATTTAACAACATAAAGTTTTGCGCATTATAGTGTTGTTCTAGGTGCTGGAATTAAGCAACCATACATGTCGGTTTTCTTAATGCTTGTGTGAATTAGGCATCAGTTCATGTTAGTGCAGTTTGGTAAAATAATTCATAGCGATAAAAAACATTGTTCTTGTTTTCCTCTTTCATCTAGGCTTTATGATGGTAAATTTGTAATGGCATCATAAGTTACAACTTGCAAATTTTACTGTCAGGGTTTCGCTAGCCTATCCCTCATGCTAACATTGTAGAATCCATTTTTCATACTTCAATTTTGGAACAATTACATGCAGCGGTTATATGGCACCGGAGTATGCGATACATGGTCACTTAACTAAAAAGGCTGATGTTTATAGTTTTGGGATGCTTGCACTGGAAATAGTTAGCGGCAGGAGTATTTCAAAGGCAAATTGGTCAGAACAGGAGAAATTTCTTTTGGAATGGGTCGGTTCTTTATTTAACTCCTCCCTTGCAGATCTTCATTTACTTACATGTTGTTTGCTAGTTTATGGGTTTCAACTTTTATTTTATATTAACAAGAACAATATCTGATTCTGTTTGATGTACTAGTATGTGCCTGGAAAAAGGACCAGTCTGACACTACTATACTATTTTTCACTACAACATGACCATATGGAGCACACATGATAATTAGAATCAATATATGCTAGTATCATGTTTTGCTGCTTTATAAAATAACCCCGTGGAGAAGATTGCAAAGTCTAACAAAGTCGCATTCAAGGATGCTGGATTTGGTTATAGCTCCCCACCTAAGGAAGCCGGCGGCAAGATATCTCTATAAGGAGGTGAAGTAGAATAATCCATGTAAACTATGTGAAATGGCATGATCACTTCTTAGGAGGATTGGCTGATGCCCATGATCATGTAACAGTCATGAAAGAATTGTGAGAAGAAATAAAATTTGTGAAAATAGTTTAAGGATAAAAATTCAGAACTCAGAAATTATTCTTTCAATAGGACACAAACTTCACAAGATTGGACTTACCATTATCAGAGGGCACATGCCATAAAAGGGGATCCAGTCACTAACAAGAGCACTCTAAGACTCAAGCACCACATATAAGTAGTTGTTAAATTCTAACAGCTAAAGCATTTTGGTCTATTAATGAACCATCGTTCTCAGCTCAGACTAAACTCATACAAGGACGACAACCGTACTTTCCTCTTCCCTCCAACTTTGTACCTTTGGCATTTGCCTCTTACATAGCAACCAGCAGGCTACTAGATTCTTCAATTTATGTATTCTACAACTCTTTTCTGTCTTAGGCAATTAGTCTGAAAGTAGTTTACAGCTAAATCTAGCTTCGACTCCATCCTATGTTTCAATCCAAATAGAAGACCACATTTGCTAGGACTCCTAAAGCCAGTCAACCTATCAGTAACTTCACCATTGACCTATTATCTGACTAGATAAAAAAAGGTAAATGAAGTTCCTAACAAAACTAAGATGTGCAATAACCGTCAAAAATCCCTCTAGTTGCCTAGTCCATGCTGATGACTCCTCCATTGAGTAGGCAATTCCGCCATCAGCTCACCGCCTTTGATGTGTGTGTCAGATTCAATAATGAATCTCCAACACCTCCTCAGTGTTTTGACTTAGCTATCACACCAAGATGCCATCAAACATCTAATTGCTGTTATTGAATATCCAGCTGCCAGCAAGCTTTTAAATATCAAGGACTGGGACCTAATACCTAGTCGGTATGGTCCATGATATACCATGTACCATATAAGTCTAGTTCAAATGAACAAATAAATAAATAAATAAATAAATAAATGAGGGTGTGTAGAATGCTTAGGGAGGTCGATACAGGATTGGTGCGCAATTGTACTAAACGTGCAGGGTGGTATGAGTCCGGAGTTGTACCAATCCCTTATATAGATTGTATTGAGTTATAAGTTTACCCATTTTAGGGAAGAAGTCTAGGTGTTCTAGTTAATTAAGGGGTCTTTTTTTAGTAGATTTATGTTGTTTCTTGCTATAAAAGGAGGGAAGATGGTCTGAATTAGTTTCAACTTGAGTTTGAAAAATACCAGCCGGTATTATATACCCATAGATACATACTGTATTGACCCCTTGGTGGTGCAAGAGGTATCTATTTGGGTAAATACCCCCCAAGTTGCATCTAAGACCAAGCCTAGACTGCTGTCGAACCGAGCTACTGCCTTGTACCACTGGAGATGATCACAACAGCCCCTTTTGCAACCATTCTCCACCGCTTGAATGCAGGAACAAAGTGAGGTAGAAGGGAAGACTGCTTAAGGAGATCGGCCAGTAGAATAACCATAATGTATGAACTATACAAGTTTGGGGACTATGCTGAATTGCCAAGTGCTTATCTATTTAATGAGATAGGCCAGACCCACTTTTGAATTTAGCCTGCAGGAGTAGTGTTTTTCTGTTTTTCTTTTTTGTTTGCAAAAAGAGTTGTGGTGATGTTCATGAAACGGCATTTAACACTTGGCTTCACTAATCTGTTCTCTACTCTTATTACTCCCCTTGGAGGAACTTCATTGACTGGTTTTGTTTTAAAGTTCCATTAATTGAAGCTATTGATTTATTAGCATCTTTTGTTTTCATGATCTTGGAACTTATGACTCGTAAATCTGTTGATATCCTTCTAACTTAAAGATGCTGCGCTACAGGCATGGCAGCTTTATGAAGAAGGGAATCTGATGGAGCTCGTGGATCCAAATCTTAAAGAATATCTGGAGGAAGAAGTACTAAGATACATCAAAGTTGCCCTTTTCTGCACGCAGGCAGCAACCAAGCAAAGACCCACCATGCCTCAGGTCGTTGAGATGTTGTCCAAGCAAGTAAGGCTGAACGAGAAGGAACTGACACCCCCACGTCTCATCCAAGACTTGAGACATACCAGTGGAGGCTGGAAAGCAGGAGAGCTTACCAATGTTCCTCCACCCAGCTCTGCTACTGTAACCTATTCTGAACTGGTTCCTAGATGAAAGCAGTCATGCAGTAAAGTTAACTTAAAACAGACATGCTAGACAGGAAGCTTACCAGGAAGAGATGTCTTTCCATCACTTGCATGAATTGAAGTAACTGCATTACATGCATCCACAGGAGCAGAATGTAGGATTTCATTCCTTTACCTCACCCAGCCATATGCTTTGATGACTTTGTGATCGGTTTGCCGACGATATGATTTTCTGTTTAGGCCTACTTTATATGCATGCAGAGTTCACCTGCAAGTGGCATGAACCAAGAAAAAAACCTCTCTTTAAATGGCTCCTGCATCACGTACAAGAGGGGCGCAAAACAAGGGATCCTCGTATGTAGATTTAACACTGCTCCTTGTTTTAAGAATAAGTCCTGTTTTCTTTGTTTCTATTCTGCCCCTGTGACTTCTAACAACCTGCAGCCCTGTGTAACATTCCACTTCAAGAGGGTAATCTTGTCGTCTAAAAAAAGTTGTGCTGTATAAAAAATGTAGGTTTCATGGGAGTCTTTGGATGCTGTGAATTGATATGACAGAGTTAGGAAATCCATAATTAAATTTATGGCTGTTCCTAGAAATTGGCTAGTTAGAGTTGATGATCCAAGTGGATGCTGGTTCTGAAATCCCCAGCTATCAATGTGGTGTAAATTTTTATGTAAGAAAATAATTCTAGGCTGAGGGGGAATACAGGTTTCATCTTATCGCAAAGAAATTTCTAGTTTCATTTCATCCTTTGCTGTTTGATCATTCTCCCATTCTCAAGGTAAATCAGGTATCCCAAGATTGGCTATTTTAATGTTCAATTTTGAGGCATGTGCAGTCAGGTCATACAATTCCTCCATTGGTACATCTACATTCAGCAACTATTCAGTTCCTGCCGGTATCCTTTCCACCTGGGATAATAGAGAAAAGCCAACAAAAGCCATCAGTTAAGGGCTCCAGCCTACCAGGCTAACACAAATTCCACTTTAACAACCTGACTGCATTAAAAGGTACCAATAATCTGCTTCCAAACAACCTGCAAAACCTTCTTAACTGCTAAGAGATCTACCTGAGAAACTCATATCTTCTACAGGATAATCACTTCAACAAAATTCAACAAAGTAAATAAAAGCTCAAACTCTGCTGAAACTGTCCGATTTGAAACGCAAGACACAGCTCTAGCATGCACCCATGCGTGCGTGCACCCAAATGTGGTTCCTCAGGCCAAGATTTTCTGATAGACAAAAAAGTATAGCATCCAATCTTCTACAGGGAAAAAAATCTCAAAAAGAATAGCTTTCTATCCTAATAACCAATCTCCAGTCCACAAATCCAGTCCAGGAGAGCAAACAACTCAAACAAATGCTCTGTTCTGCTGTCAGGCTGATGCAAAGCTTTTATTCTTAATAACAAATGGAGCGTAATGTTACTAATAAGTAGGGGTTCACCAATGCAATTCTCAGCAATCAAGCAGTGGTAGGTGGCTCCGGCACCTTAGCTTCTTCCCCTTCTGCTGCAGAAGGGGCCTCTCCCTTGGGTGAGGCAGTGGTACCATTAGCTGTGGCTTCTTTGGCAGGTGATGCTGGTTTCTTTCCAGTGGCTAGAGCACCATCTTTAGCATCTTTGGCATCCTTGGCTGCTGCTGGGGCAGGTGGTGGTGGAGGTTTCATGTGGGGTGGGGGAGTATGCTTCAGCTTCAGCAAAATCTGACGCATCCTTGTAAGATCAGTGGGCTTTCCAGGCTTTGGTCCTTGAATTACCGTGATGGAAGGCTTCTTCTCCTGTTCTTTCTTCCCTCTTCTCTTTTCAATGCTTGGTAACTCATGCGGGATGAGTTCTGCAATGGCTTTCCAGTACTGTTTATCTGCATTAGCATGGAACTTCTCCTGGTTGGCCAGAAATAGCTGACAAAAAAAAAGAAGAAAATGCTATTTAGAGCAAAGACTCGAGCAGAATTATAAACAGTTATCAAGCAAGTAGATAGCATGAGTTAGAAGCATCAGAACTTTCCACCTTCTCTCTTTCTCTGTTGTGGGTCTTGTTTGTTTCACAGTTCAATTTCCTTTTCTCATAGAAAGACCTCTTGTATTCATCAGCTTCAGCAATAATTTCATTCCTCCGCTCCTTTTCCTTTCTCTCTTTCTCCTCAAGAAGGATGGCATTTTGGCTGCAAGTGTGCAACAAAACCATAACATTTTTTGAAGGAGAACTACACATAAAATTCATTGAAGAAGCAGAGGGAGAAAGTCTTAAACATGAACTGCAGAAAATAATGGTCTTTAAACTATCTTGAATTCAACAAGAACAATTTCAACTAAATCATGATTTAAGCAAGATAAGAAGTAAAAAACAGTCAGTTTGATACTATCTCATCTGCAATCCAGTGCTTCTTTCTTGCTCTTGTGAATCAGAGGAGGGGGGGGGGGTGCCCTTCAAACTGAACATGAAGGTAGGTGAAAAGAAAAACTGTTTGAGATAATTGTACCCCTAAGCATTCACCCATTTTCATACTCAGCCAAATTTAGATTAAAAAAAAAAGGTCGCCGAATTGGATATAAAACCAAAACAACTTGGTCATCTCATAGACCCAAATCACATGCACGTATAATCTCTCATCTCCATATGATGTTATTTTTCTATCTTTGGAAAATTCTACCAATGAAATGAAAAGATAATCAGCAAATGTTTGACAAATATGTCATATTGATGAACAGCCAAAATCACTTAGCAAAGGATCCTACAGTAATATTAGTTAATCCTAGTTCTAACTTTACCACAAAGTTGATAGAGAAACATATAAACTTCATCTTGCAAGACAAAACCTCAGTTTTTCCTCATCATCAATGCACATGACGCAAATTCATGTCTAATTGCTGTGGAATACGCTTATTACCATGGTGCGCATATGATAAAATACAGTGCATGGACAAGTTTCCCTCTCAGAAAGAAATGAGAAAGATCCTGCAGAAAACTGCTTGGCATCGCCTTTGCTACATGTGGATTTCCAGAAAATCTAAGATGCACTAACTAAATGCTGGATTGGACAAACAACTTTATCTATATCAGTTAAACATTTTAAATCTTGTTGAGGCTATCGTGACATAAGCGGCCATATGATCTAAATGCAATGGAGATAAGCATGCATGCAGGTGTATATACGTACCAACATGCATAAATACTTAGATTCATACATACATAGAAGTAATTTCATTAAATTAACTTAGTCTTCACTTCCCATTCAAATTACCTGCTGGAGGGTAAATATGAGTTCAATTGAAGGTTAAGAAAAGGGAAAAGATGCTCAGGAAAAGGGCAAAGCATCTTAGGCCTCTAATCCCAATAGACATTGCAAGATAGAGAGACACCAACACAAATTTAACCCAATGCAATTGTAACAGCACAACAAGGTACCAGATTCAATCAGGCTCGTCCGGTTTTCAAAGTCCAGATCTTATTCAGTTCTGACTACAAACCCATCACAATGGTATGCATGAGACCTTCAGATATGTTAGAGATTAAGAGCACAAAAAACTAGAAAACCTAAGCTACATGGTATTCAATTATTCAAATCCATTACTACAGCTGCAAAAGTAAAAGTGCTCTGGCCATTGGGAGAAGGAATGTCCTTAGGTGTTCTGACAAATTTATACAAATGGAAGGGCACAAAAAAAAGTTCCAAATGAGATCTTTTAGATTGGTGAAGAAAGAAAATAAAAGAATGAAAAGCAATAACACATTAGCATGGGAAAGAACCAAGGAGCCCATATGCAGACCTAGAGGATAAATGAAGTGCATCATCAAATCATGCCAAAATAGGTAATGTAATAAAAGTGTAATTAATAACTACTTAATCTTTATTCTCCTCTCTCAACTTTCAACCTTCTGAACAGACATAAACTTGTTTGCAGATTGGTAATCCATTTCCCTATAGGATCCAAGCCCTAGATTCTCTATACCCAAATCTAAGAATCTAGAAATACATGCTGTCAATCTCATGGTACCATTCTTCCCTTAGGAATTGCAGTCTTGGAAGATATGGTGTGGAGTTACGCAGACGAGTCAATACCAGTAGCATTGTAGCAGTGCCGTAAACAAACAGCTGCTTGAGAAGCCATTACCATCAAACCCTTGCCCCAACTGTTTGGGCCAGCTTTATGCATCCTTACCAACCATTCCTATTTAGGGCTACCTCTGAAAGTATTTCGAACATTTTCCTACCTCTTCTCATTCCATAACATTTCCGAACATTGAACAGACATTCTCAAGTGACATGTTTTAAATGTGATTTATTTAGTTTGTCCCTAGAAGTGACATGTTTTACGATGAAGTTCTGTCTAGACAGACCTTAGTGTCAATTGCGCAGATCCTAAAAGAAAGTCATACATTGATGTCAAAAATAAAGGGCACATTCCCCAATAATCATCATCATCATCTCATTCTACAATTTGGGTCAAATACTCATTCAACATGCACATCTCAAATTCTGAATCCTGTAAAGATTTTTGTCATGTTTTAATATCACACGCTAAACAAGAGTTCTTTGTTCCTGTTCATAGAGGTTTGAATCTCCTCTTTCTAAGAACCTAAAGAGGCCAATAGCGAAGGATCACCAAGCATACTTTCACAAGGCTCATATATTAACAAAAGCCGTTTATGAAAATGTGATAGTTTAGCTCTTTACATCTCTCCTGCTCATAATGATCTATCAGATCTTCTTTGATAGTTTAGCTCTTTACATCTCTCCTGCTCATAATGATCTATCAGATCTTATTTGTAAACAAGAAGCAAAGATCAGAGCCAGGTAAATAGAATGTTAAAACAGTTGAACTCAGATATACCTCCAATACCAAATTTTAAAAATAAAAAACAAATCCAGAGAAGAATGCACTTTGACAGACAAACTCTCAGAAACTTGAAAATCTAGAACAGATTACCAAACGCAATGAGTGCATTTTGCACATCAAGATTACCAAACAAAATGTAAAATTCAAACCATTTCCAAAAAATTCTCAAATGCTGGTCAAAAATTCAGATCGCAAACAAACAAAGTTGCCAGCTTTTTGGCTATCTCAGCGATAAAGATCAAAAGAAAAAACCCAGATCCGTTCATCTTTTGACATTATAACTTCCACAAATCAAAAATATTGAGACATCGACACAATTCAAGAGAAATCTAAGAGAAATAACGCATCAGAGAAGCAGATCTCGAAAAGAAAAGACCCCTCACCGGCGCCACTCCCGCAGAGCAAACCCCTCCTCCCGCATGTCCTCCGGGTCCGGAAGGACCGGCCCGTCGGAGGCGAAGATCTCGCCGTTCTCATCCTCCTCGCCGTACGCCTTCCCGTTGGAGTCCGGCATCCCGAAGGGAGAGGGCGCCGCGGCGTAGCCCTGCTGCGGATCTCCGTGGAAGCCGTAGCCCTCGGGGGAGTTGGGCATGCTGCCGCCGTGGGCGTTGTGTACGGGTACGTCGTCCTCGCCGGCTCCGCCGCCGAAGCCTCCGATGTCTCCGGGGAAGGCGGCCGGCGGTGGAGCGTCGTCGACGAAGGTGGAGGAGTAGTCGTAGCTCTGCGAGTCGTAGGCCACGTAGCCGCCGTCCTCGCCGTCGTTGCTGAAAGTATCGAACGCCGACATCTCGGTATCGGGATCGGTCTTCTCTCCTCCCTCTCTGAGATCTCTCGCGGCTTCGTTTCGACTTCCTTCTCCTCTCTTTGCTTTGTTTTGGGAAGGACGCTGTTGAATTGGCCGCAATAATTACCGTCTAAGTTTTCGACGAGGATGACGACACTGCCCTTGAACCAAAACTCGTTTCCCAAACTGGAACTTTCCCCTGTTATGGGAAACGAGTTCTAAGGCATCGAACCAGCATTATTTTTGTTTTCTCATGCACACCCCCTTCAAATTTAAATTCGTGTGAATAGCCTTTTAAAATTTATATTTATTTCTATCCCCCATAAAACACTATTTTTATACATGCTCCTAATATAAAAATAACTATTCTTTTAACATAATTAATAAAAACCATATTTATTTTAATTAAAAATAAAATAAAATTTTAAATTACTTTTTTGTCCATCATCTCGATCGTCTTGTAAATATGTCTCTTTGCACGTCTACCCATTAAAGATATTCTAGTCATTTTAATTTGAAAACTATTAATTTTTTAATGGCGTTAGATGGCATAGGCATATATGCAAAAATAAGAATAAAAAAATAGAATAGCAAAACAAGTATTTTATAAAAATATATATATATATATATCAATTTGAAAAAAGTATTTATGCAAAATTTGATTTTTAGGAGGATATTTATGTAAAAAATTAAAAAAAAAAAAGAGTGAAGCGTGGGTTGCTAATTTTGGATCAACGTGGGTGGCCGGGGTGAGGCCTTGGTCTTCTATTACCTTGCTCCCGTCTAAGGTGACATGTATGCTAAAAGTGGCATGTATGCCAAAAACCTCTCTCTAGAATATTTGCAGATTTATTGGCTTTTTCTTCATGCTCAGCATCAAAAAAATATGTTCTAAGAATACCCAATTTTGGTCTTGACCCAAGCTATTTTAATATTATTAATCGAGTAAAATGTGTTATCTTGAGTATAACCTATTCAACCTACAAAATCCAAGCAGTTATAGTTAAGCAGTCTCCTTTAGTTTTCTATCATATACAACTGGAGACTACTTGTGTTATTTCTAAAATATAATTTTTCATCATTGTAAAACTTCCATTTCATAAAGCTTCTCAGCTCATCATAGTATGTATTGTCAAAAGAAACTAAGTCTCTAAAATTTTTCATTGATTTCAGATATTTGGTTCAATTATACTAATCACACATGCTCACAAAAATTATGTCATCATCAAAAGTTTATGATTTAAATATTTCAATATGTATGCGATCATCTAAATACCTTGACTGAAGATCCGAATGAATTTTGAATTCAAACTTGATAAAATTTAGCCTTGGTTTTACCAGGTGGAGCCAAGCCTTGCTGGTGATGCTACCCATCAATTAGTTAAGTTGGTGTCTTTCTTATCTTTGCCCGCCGCTTGGCCATTTTAGTTGTTTGGTTGCTATCTCCATTAGAGAAATTTTTGCTTTCGTCGTCCTCATCATCATCATCATCATCATTCTGTTTCAATGTCTTGGGATCCAATTTCATCTTGCCTCCTAGATCACAATTAGCCTCAGATATACTCATGCTCTTCGAAACTGCCTCCATTTTAACCTTAGCAGAATCTACATACAACCTTAGAACCATGAGATATAAAGAAATCATCAAGAAAAGTCTCCATAAAAAAGAATAGCTAAAACACCACAAATTAATTCCTCGCGGAACAGATTGTAAGAAATTTCCAATATAAAAATAATAATAAAAAATTCTTGCGAACTCATGCTTGTGGATGGTTCTTGGAGTATTCGATCCTCCAGAGAAGAAAGTTTCAGTTAAAATTTTGATGTAGATTAGGGGGTCATGGACCTTTTGCTGGAAAAAGAAGGTGTGCAAGTGTCACGCCCCCGACCCGAGATCGCGAGCAGGGGATCCGCACCAACCGCTGCATACCCGTAGGAAACTCTCTCTACAAGCATACAAGGCATTTTAACCAAACATTTCAATTATATAAATCTAAAATAATTCAACTAAATAAATACAATTTTATTCCAATGATTAACTCAAGTCATAAAGTATCATAGTTCTAAATACGCAGCGGAACAATAAATTTAGCAACATGCAAA
>JAOXJJ010029184.1:0-23034 GCA_025769935.1 Phoenix roebelenii | reverse complement strand
AAGAATTCTGCATTTAGGATCAAAAGTCTTTGGAGCTAAAGTCTTGATCAAGTTTTCGTGTGGATCACCATTGGAGGACGGACATTTGGACGCCTCGTGGAGATTGTACACTTTGGATTAGCGTTAGAGGTATTCTTCTATTCCTACATTTATATTTATATATTATTAGATTGTTACCATTAAGGTGATCTAGGCTTATAAGGGTTTCATGTTAAAGGACTTTATTAAGAATTTTTTTAAAATCCTTAGCTTTCGCTGTCCATTAAGACATGCTAGAACCCTACATAGAGATCTTGGATTTATCGCATAATGATCTTTCTGGGAGCATATCATTATCTCTCACCAACTTAAGTTTGTTCTGCGGAGGCAAGGAAGGACCTAAAGATGCTTGGAGAAATCAGTGCACAAGACATAATGAGATTTCCTAGCATCCCAATCATGGCTCTGTTTTAGTTTATATGTAGTCAAATTTTTACCTTTGAAGTTTTCCAAAAAAAAGAGAAATATTATCGAGAGGTTAACATCATTTAGCTAATGCTTGCCTAGCTATGTGCCTGGCTCCCTTACGTTTTTGTAAAATGATTACAGCATGATTAAATGATTAAAGTATGTAGAGCATGAACAAGGGTGTTTACTGCCCACAAGATATTAAATCAAGTTCATTATTTGCGATGCAGAGAAGGCATCCCTTGAAGAAGCTGATTCTCCATATCCCAAAAATGTGAATAGATGGTATAGAGCCTCAATACACCTGGGCAAGACTTGCCACCCTCCCTGTTCACTACGTGCCCCTAGGAAAGAGCATTTCGCTGCGTTCCGAACAAACTCTTGATCTCCTGATTTCACTATTACTTACCCCAAAAAACTGCTGAACCCATTTCATAACCATGTTAACGATCTAAAATCCCATCTACTTCTTTCCACCAAAAATTCTGAGATTCTTTCTGACCTTATCATGAACAACAATTATGTTCAATCTAATTTTGATACCACTGTCCAAATGTTATAGATACGTTCAGGAGACCGTTGAATGTGCAATTGGTGACCAAAGTGCCTCTAGATCGACTTCACATTTCAACAATTCGGAAAGAGATTTTGACTGTTTCTTCATGGTTGCTACAAAGTCCAGACTTTAAAAGCAATCCAATTCATTTTCTTTAAATTCTATTCAGCGAGGACTAAGTATCTGGTTACCTTCCAATTAAATGCTGTCACCTTCTTTGGACCGAGGCAATTCTTGCTGCAGCATGAGGAGCTACAAATCCACATTTTGCGAGCTCATCCGTGAAGCCTTTATGGAGACATTTCATGCGGTTCCTAAATATTTCTGACTCACCTAAAGATTTTCATGAGCTATGGACAGATTGGATGTAAGTTCTTGAAGAAATCCTGTCATCTACGTTAGATGACACTGATGGCAATCATTTGTTAGCAAGCATTGTTTGAGGAAGAAAAGAATTTTCTTTAATACTAAGAAAACAGCTGAACTTTTGGACACCTTTTTCCCTGGCCAAAGATTGGATCAGAAGCTCCTCTGTGAAAGATCTCTCCCCTATTTATAATTGCAACTTGTTCTAGTCTCAGTGGTAGAAGTATCTTCTCTCTTCCCTTCCATTTTTCACCCCTTGGCCAGAGGCTCCTCTGGAAAGATCCTAGAAAGATTGCTCCTCTGTTTACAGCTGCAACTTGTTCTAATCCTAGTGGTCTCAGTGGCACACGCCTCTCTCTCTTCCCTCCCATTTCACCTTTCTTTTATCTCCATGTACTACTTCCATTTTCTGAAATGAAAGTGATTAGGTTATGATCTAGTCTTAAAAAGGAGTGGAGAGACATGCACTACAGTTTGTTTCTCAAAATATTGCATGCATAGTATTTTATAGATGATTCATTACTATCAAGACTCATAACTTGCTTATCTAATAAATACCTAATAATCCAAAGTAAATTAATCACATAAATAATGCAACAGAAAATTCAGCCATATTTTGGTATCACCGTTCATTTCAGTGGGTTTGGGTTGTATCTTTCGCACCAAAGAATGATACACCTTGTTTCACAATGTCAACCACCGGACAACGGCCGCTTTAAGATCTGTGCCATTGGATCACACAATGGCTGCTTTAAGAGCTGTGCAGGTGGGGGAGAGGCTAGCATTTAGAGCGCTTTGAGAGCTGTGCAATGCACAATCCCATGGTCGATCTTGGGAAAACAAGATCAATCATTCTTACGCGGGAAAGATACAACCCGATCCCCATTTCAGTTGAGTGAATTGTTTTCATGTCCCTGCACAGATCTTAGTATACCTCAACCCATGTGTATGACAGCATCATACTCAAAAGTTTGATGAAGCCCCAAACCTTCATGTCTGACCCCAGTTAAGCCACTGACCTAACAATAGCTGCCGGTTCAAGAAATAAAAGGCCGGAAAAAAAGAAGCGTTGACACGCAGGAAACCTAACTTTCAAAACCATAGGCCTAAACGACTGGTAGTTCCAGGAAGGGCCTTCATACAGCCATGAATGAAGGTTTCTCAACGATTGTCAAGCTGCTCTTCAGTTCTCCCAACAATTCTTCCCCCAGGTGCAATTGAGGATCCCAAATATCGAGATCACTTCCTTCCCTGTCGGTATGTCTTCTCACTATACTTTCTTTTGTTCTTCATTTTGTTATCTTTCCCTCATTAACATGTGATATCTTAAATCAGATAATTGTTTCTTCATAGACTAGAATTCCGTGAAACAACGGAAAGCTGCATGCAGTTCACTGACTTCTGTGCATTCATTGAGCACGTCTAATCTTGTTTGTAGATGGTGTTAAGAGTAGAAGCAACAAGTAAAAGAATGGAAGGACTAATATCAAAACTCGGTTCCCCAGAAATCAACTCAAAGCATTGAACATGGATGATTTTCTGAAGCAATAATTGTAGAAAAAAGTAAGCAGTTCAACATGAAAGGTTAAACCAGAAGAAACGTTGTGTATTTCTAATTACAGAAAGAATATTATACAGAACATACATGCAATGATTCACAACTTTACAGTCTCCACTAGAACAAGCATAACCCTCTAAACCAACCTTACATCCAACGTCCGAGACTCTCTACATTCTTGCTTGTTACTTCTATATGGAAACATAGGCTGTACAGAACCTAACAAGTTCCATTTTTGATAGACTGAAAGAGCACAAGCTACACAGCATTGTAATCCCTGAATCAATGAATAGGATGGTATTGTGTGATGCCACGCTTAGGTGGTAGCTTCCTCAAGATGAAAAGGACCAGAGCTGAAGGAAGAATTTCCACCAGCTGCAAACATTGAACAAATAACATCAAAGCACTGAAATGCTAACTATGAGAAATGCTAACTATGAGATAATATATAATGGAGAAAGAAATTGAAACGATTGAGTTCCATCAGATTACAAATCAAAAATCTGCATTAACTGGAGATGAACTAAAATTCTTCCAAACTTGCTAGACCCTACTGGATCAAACAACTTAGCTGGATCTAACTTAGACTAGCACAACCTTATTATGCCAAGTCTGAGTCAGGCTGCATCAAGATCAACCAAACCCAAACTCCGTACATCCAAAACCGATAACATGCTTCAAGTGTGTCGTGTGAGACACAGAAGTTAAATATCATCTAAAGATCCCATTGCAAGAGCAATTAGCCCTTTGTAATGAACAGTTCCTCCCATTACTCATTCCCAAAAAGGAGAGAGCGTCTATATATTCTAGGCATATATTCACTAATCTAGTAAAATTCAATTGATCATCTAAGGTTGTCACTAAGTACAGCTTAGATAGAATACCAAACCTGTCAAGTTACTTCCCAATAGATTATGATAACAGCAAGATTGAATAATTCACCAAAAAGATGTCTACAAATTCAAATGCTTTTTCACAAAGTTAAATGCTCACTTCTACACCAACTTTCTAAGCATTTAAGATCAGAAACTACTCCAAGTATTCACATGATTCACTTTTTCTTAAGATACACACTTCACAAAGTAAAGGAATTTGCATCCTCAAATGATGAAGTTACTTCAGCAATATTCTAGATCATGTTTTTGATGATTCACAATTAAAGATTTCCTTATTTACACCTAATTTTAGCTGCATAAAACTACAATGGTTACAACAGAATTAAAAATAGTCAAGGACCTATATCTTCAAAAACAAATATATCATCAAACATCTGTACACTGTAAAGTAATAGCCACCTATATGTATCTCAGTTAATGTTAGTATTTCAGAAATCCTAGTCACCTACCAAGTTCATTCAAAAACTAATAGCAGCAACAATGATATTTAATTACGTTCGCTGTAATACATGATGTATCTCTAACATATTATAATATTCATAAGATATGCTTTGATTGGCAAACATTTAAGTTGGGGGAAACAATCAGGCTACCATGTAATTATTGTTCGTGCCAAAGTATCAAACTATTACTTAGCGACTTAAAATGAATCGGAAGTTGAGAGAACATGAAATTTGGAAACTCTCTCATGCATAAGAAGTCTACATGCATGTGGCAGTTATTAGATGAGAAGTTAGTAAAATGGTAGTTTCCAATTTATAGAAGAAATAGCATTAATCAACTTTTGTATAACTAAAACCTAAATAATTTTATGACTTCCTTAAATCTAATAATCTTTCCTTGACTTATTGCTTTCTTGTCATTCTGATAACTTTTAGTTGACCGATGCATCAAAAATTCCAGTTTGGAGGCTAACAGCAGTACTCATGTTATTGACATTAAAAGAATGAAGATAAGTTTCCCTATAGTCTTAGAAAAAGGCTGCTATCACCAACAGACTGGGGAAGGACAAGTATGAGATGATTTAAGAGAAACAGTCTACCCACTAATGGCATTAAAGCTCAATCAATTATCAAAAATTATACGCATATACATGGAGCCTAGTCCCAATCATTTGACACTTGCTTGTGAATCTTTCAACAACCTACCCTTCATTCCCAATACATGATATATTTAATGACATTGGAAGCTTTTCTACATCCCTTTTCAAAGCTTCCAACCATCATATGTTAGGTCTTTCCCTCCTATTCTCTGGCCCTTTACAAGCCTAAGCACCTATCTTTATCTAACCTTCTAGGATCTTTGTTGCACAAGTCCGTACAAAATAGGTTCCCATCATTGTTCCAAACTCATAAAGCCTGTACTCCTCATTTAATAATCACATCCTCATTCCTGACTCTATCTTCCTTGATTAACCACATATTTGCCTCAGCACTCCTATCAGTCACTGACACACCATATTGCCCAATGTCTTAAACCACAACATATTGGACCTCATTGTTCAATGAATGTTTCAACTAAGGTTCACCATCTCGGTATTAAACCCATACTAGTACCATCCTATGATACATCAGGTACGATATGATACCGACCAGTACAGCAAAACTTGATTTCAACAAACGAGCCAAATCATGAGTTATCACATCCAAAAGCACCTCTCCACTTCGCATCTAATTCCACTTCGCATCTAATTGAATATTATTCTATCATATATGTATTATGCCATAAAAATCTCACTGTTTAATAGATTCAAGATGAAACTGAAGCATCATTTCCATTGAAATTGAAATTGCATTTCATATATTATGTTTATGTCCTATTCCTTCTCCAAGGCCGCCTCCACAATTATAGTCTAACACAAACCAAGTTTTGTCTAATCAACTAAAACTACATAATATACAAACTAAGTTACCTCTTCTTACATATCAGCCATAAGTTCATTTATAATGTATAAAGATAAGTGAACTTAAATGCTGCCTAGTTATCATGCATGTTATAGAAATTTCAGATGATCAATAAATGCATAGAGCTTGTTAACATCAAGTTGATCCATAAAGCTGATCCATGTCGAAGGAACCAGATAGGACTTTTAGGATAAGGTTCAATGTTCTGAGATTAGCAATAACTGCAGCATTTTGAACTTCTAGTTCCTCATTACTTCAAGATATCATTCACTAATAGACGTTTTATGAAATGTAACATGGATTGGACCCATACCAAGTAGAATAAGAAGTTCAGAATCGGATGGTTCAGAACGTCTAGGTTTGCAGCTTTATCCAATGCATTAAAGCACATCTGTGAAACAAGATTTGGAATTAGTAGAGGTAATTATATCAACAGCTAAAAAGTGAGGCATGCTTCGCCAAACATAGTCCCCAGAACATACTACAAATTACGCAAAAAGTATAGCACTTACCATTATACATCTCACCAAGAAACAGGAGAAACATATGGTGGTCACATAACCAACCTGTTAAACAGGGGGGGTAAAGGCAATGCATTAAATAATAAATCAGGAGCTAGATGCTCTAAATGAAAAATGCTTTTCTATCCACAGTAGAACCAAAAGTACCTCCTGTAATTTTTTGCGTCTCCCTTTTGATTCAACAGGGAAGCGTTGCAACATCAGAAAGAGCCTAGCAGCAGCAATGAAAGTGAATATGAAAGACACAAGTTGCATAAATACACAGATTATAATGTGCAGTACATACACTGAAATTTTTAAATTATGGAGTGTCAAAACGTATGGATCCCTGGAAGGATACTAACCATACCAAGTATCAGTTAAGAGCAATCTTTCAGAAAAAGGAATCACGACGCTTTTGTTTAGGGGTTGGGGGGTGGGGTGTCAATCTTCTATGGTTTGCTAATATCTGTATGATTTGAAGGGCTCTAAAATTGGTTATTTGATATCAGTGATTTGGTGGATGATCATGTTTTAACACTTCTAGAACATATGATTGTATAAACTCATTACAGTAAAATACAGTACTATTTCCATTTATGTTGCGACCTAAATATGCACTACAAAAAGGCTGAAGCTGGCAAATTTAGCAAAGCATGAGTTAGGAAGCCTAAGGACCCAGAAACAGTCAGCAAACAAAATTTTAAGGGAAAAAAATAACTATATTTACAAGGAGAACAAAAATGAACTGCAAGGAGAGTAACAACAAAGTCAACATAAGCAACAATTTTCAGTTTGGTTGTTGTACTTGCTAAGCATACCTTAACCATGTGTTCAGAATGAGATCTAAACTAACACAAGGGCTAGTTATGAGAATTATAAAAAAAAGAAGATGGCTATGAGATAAATGTTAAAATCAACCAAATTAGTTAGAATAGTTAGATAGACAAATATCATAAGCATCTCACCTCCCCCCATAGAGAAGAAACCCAAGAGCAGCAAATAACGAGACACCTGCCAATATACATATGTGAACATTATTATAGGTTCAAAAGTATATAGATGATTTTTTAATTAAATAATAGAAAGCCAACAAATTAAGACTGCACCTGCAAAGAACATCTTTGATAAGATGAGAACAGCTCGAACAGGCTTCCACCACAAAAGCAGCCACAGAGCTATCTGCAGAGTACTACTTCAATCACTCAAAAAATACAAGCCAAATTGGTAAAGAACACATAATCTTTCAAAACCATGATTGATTAAATAAATAATAAGTAATCTAGGCACAGAAACAGCCTGAAAGTATACTGTAAAAACTGCAATTTTCTTATATAACTTAATTGATGTGTCGACTCAATTAGTTATTTGTTTTCTTCTACATTAACATCAATGAAAGCCACTATTATCTACATCAACAAGACATAAAGAAAAGATACTTTTCTTATACAACTTAATGGATTTGTCAACCCATTCAGTTATTTGCTTTCCTCTCAACTAACATCAACAAAAGCCACTATCATTTGCATCAACATAACACAAGGAAAAGATTCCCTAAAACCCAAGTTTTAAGTTCCCAGATTACCAGACTGGCTTCAGCTGTCATGGCTTTGTAGTATCACTCAGTTTTATCCAAAGCCCGTTGGTTTTAGTTTGGTTTCGGTTAAAACCATCACATAAAAAGGCTTGTATATCCTTCACTCAGTCTTTTATCCCTTCTTGTTTTTCTTTTCACTTTCAGGGAAAACATGCCATGGTACATGGAATCAACCTCAAAGAAACATTTTAATAATATATAGCATAGGAAATTTGCAAATTTTCAGGAGGCCTGGATTCTATATATATAAATAAGTAAATAATGAGAAGTGTAAATTTTCCAACCATATCTCTATAAAATTGGTCAATATTTAGCAGAATCTTTCATCCACAAATGTCCAAATCTGGGGAACGGACTAGTTGAAAGAAATACAGATTTACTTTTTAACCGATAATTTCTTATTTTAGAACTTCAACACATGTATATTTTTTGATGTATGAAGCATGTTGGATGTGTTCATTATCAAATTCTATAGCCATTCTTGTGGGTACATGTTGCCATGGTTATTTGCTTTCCCATAAGAATAAGAGGTGACACCAAATAGTAAATATTGTAGTGATTCATATTTCAACAGTCACTCTTACTATTGGAAAAAATACTTTAAATCAGCTGATTCATGTTTTCTAGCTAACAGTACCATTACGATGAAGCCTCGTCTCACTATTTAACGTTGCCTTTATGACAACTCACAAAAGCATTATGTTGTCTAAATGTTATGCTAAAAGGAATTTACTCAAATTTACTCATCATTCAAAAATGCATTTTGTAGGACGCAGATGATATAGGGAGATTAAGCAGCTCAAATGCTATTTTGTGTGTAATTATGAGAGTCTTGAAATCTGCACAGAATATTGACTTAACTAACCAGTTTGCTGTTCAAACCATAACCCAGAGCATCTTAATGAAACCCCGGGGGCATTCATTAACCAAGCAAGAGAAACTTTAACTAATTAAATATGTCATTAAGTGCACAATCATAATAATGCATGCCACTACTACAATAGGGTTATTAACTTTTAGGAATACCCCAAGTCATTTCTTAACATGTCCAATATTTTCAACTGTCTTATGCGATTTCTCATGTGTTCATCCACCAGCATTAGCTGTCAATACTTGTGAATGCACCCATTCAAGGCTCAAACCCATAATTTCTGATTACTAAGCACGGGGTTATAACCACTGAGGTGAGCCCCAGTTAATAGTTTGGCATAATTTCAGATTCCCCTAAATCTATAGGGCAGCAAATATTGAATCTCAGTTCACTATAACAAAACATAAATGGTATATTTGCAAGTAACAAACCAAATGAAAATTTTAATGATGTTTGCAACTATAAGTTAATAAAATATGAAGATTTAAGTTGCACCACAATTTCAAATTTTGTTGACATATCAACTTTTTGGGCATTATTATATAAAATGATTGACAGATGTGTGCATCTTCATATCATTAATATGTACTGCCACTAAAGAGATATATCAGATCTCAAGCCTAGCCGTTGAACTAATTGATAACAAGAATAACTAAATATTTTTCGATCATTTATTTCGATGGAAAAAAGTGTTTGAAAGATATCAAAAAAATGTACCTTGCAGAAAAAGTGTAAGTCCACACTCAAAGCATCTTTCTAATCACAATATTGTGACTCCACCTACCACTTCCAAGATTGGAGAAACTATAGCCCACCCATCACCCAAATAATGAATGAAGCTAGTTCATAAAAATTAATCTCTTAGCTACTTTTGAATATTTCACCTCTTTTTTCATGCATAGGGCTAGAAATGAGCATATATGGGTTCAAGACTTACCAACCAGGCCAGGCCTCATTCACATGGGGCTAGGACAAAATATCAAGGTGCAAAGTGATTCTAGAGAAACTCTGGCCACTGCATATACTCATTGCCCCTAGAAAAAGCCATTTGCATGACTGAGCACAAGTAGAGCCTTAGTCAAAAGCTTGCAAGAATTTTACCTCCTACTATTAGAGCACCTACTTCCTTTAGTCTTGAACAACCTCATATTCCACAACCACCTAAAGCAGTTGCCGGGCCAAAGTGATGGAGATCCAAGTTTGAGCCATGTTGCATCATGCTGCAGCTTAGAGTTTTTATTATATTTGATTATCATTTTTTTATGTATTTTTCTTTTATTTTCTGGTTATTTTCAATTTCAATGGGTTATTTTGGATTCTAGGTTGAGATTTAAAGATCTCAATACTTATCTAGGAACCTAACAGCTGTAGCATATTACAATTAATGGCACTGTACATGTTACAGTAATCATGAATAGTAAGTGCGTCGTACTAGGAGCAGTTTTGGATTTTAAAAGAGTTGAATTAGAATTTCTGTTTTGTTATAAAAAAAGGACGCTTAGTGTTTGATATAATCACAGTTTAAGCAGGTTATGAATGAAATAATGGAGTCTTCAGTTTTCTTTACTCTTGTAGTGTGAGGTCTTGAAACCCTAAGTGTAACTCCAAGGTTTCAGTATGAGTCCAGTATTATCTTTTCCCTTCTCTTTGTTTTTTTTCTATGTTTGATCCCCTAGAGACTTATTTGGACTTACTTCCTTGTCTCTAATTCATCTCTTATCGATCTCTATTTTGGGTTTCACATCCCAAAAGATTTTTTTTGGTCATATAAATATCAGATTTTCTTTCAAACTATTCCTGCAAGCACGCGATTTCATATATTTAAATGCATAAATCCTAAAAGTCTCAATTTAACCTCTAGAATCTTAAATTTTAGGTTAGAGAGTAGCTATTCATTAACTATTCTCTTCAGAAATATTATCTTTCTAGTTTAGTATTATTGAAAACTAAGATCTGCGATTGAATTTCCAGCACATTTCAATCATATCCTAAGCCATTCTAGATCCCCTTATCTCACCTGTCCTACATCACACAGCTTTGAAGCATTGCTTATGTTGCACCATAAACCAGCAGGACCAGAAGCATCAACCTCCTCGAGCCATTGCCCAACCACCTAGGAAGCACGGATGCTTCAAATTACATGTGTCTGTATCAGGTATGTATTTACTGGTACTCATTGATTACTTCTTGAAGACATGTCTGATACTTATATATCTTATTTTTTAAAATTAAGAAAAGAACTTCAAATAGTTCTCAAATATACTTAGAGGTTGTTTGGTTGTTGTGAGTTTTTCTATAACAAATTAATTCTCTGTAAAACAAGTTTCAAGAAAAATAAGGGAAGACCTGTTTTCATAAAATTCATTCTTTGGGTCTTATGAATTGTCAATTTGGGCCAAATAGGTGTTCCAAAAAAACACCAGACAAATATTTTCGTAAAACTCATTTATTTCCAGCTTTTAGTAATCTTAAACTGCTAAAACTCATCAACCAAGCTTTGAGGTAAGCTATCTAGAAGCATCAAATGTTTAAACAATTGGATATAGTATGCCACAATATGACACGATTGGGTACTCCACTTAGAAGTAAATCGGTAACACCAGCTAAAGTTGTCCAACAATTGGACATTTTTTGTTTAAAGTCTCATCCAGGGAAACCTTAGTTTTAAGTGTTAGACGCTTCAAATGAAATTTCCTTATATTTTAAGTTTAGAGCTATCAAGATTTTCCAGACTCTTCAAGTTTAAGTGTTGTTATCACAATTAATATGTACACTTTAAGCAAAGGGTTGTTATGTTTTCAATATAAAGTTATCATAATTATGTGAACACTTTAAGTGAAAATGTAATTCAAATTAGTTATCAACTTAGGTATCTCAAAACATCTTAAAAAACTTTAAATGAGCCTAGCAGATAACTTGCAAGAATTGTTACTAAGGCATGGCATTTTCCATGTTCTTTGTCTTATCTCCATGGGGACATGATACGACATGCCAAATACCGCATGATACACTGCAAACATGCATCCTTTCATAGCCCACGCCTCATCTAAATTCCTAATCTTAAGGACTATATTAATCATGATTGACCACATATCCTCATTCTCGTACATAATATGGCTGTGCCTCTCATCTTTCATCCATCCAAGATGAAGCCATGGAAAGGAAAAAGGAAAAAATGTGAAAAAACTAAAAAAGGGTTAAAGAAGTAGGATGAGGGAAGAGCCACAAACAAAGAAAAAAAATGAAAAGAATGAGAGAAGAGGGAAGAATCTGTACCTTCCTCATCACCACCCCAACTCTAAGACATCCACCACACCTTTGAGCGGTAGGAGCATTCTTCTCTCTCTTTCTTTTTAGCCTAATCCATAGGAGGCAACTGGAGGGGGTGTTGTTCCCAAGCAATGATTAAGGACTTTGAAAAAAGCCCTTTTCCCTAACGGTGATGTTCCTAAGTGAACATGGCCATAGCATTTCTACTTGTAGAGCCCAGCATCTAAGCATGCGGCCCATTAGCCATAACCCATAAATAAGGCTAAATAGATTTATTCATTAAGATTATGTTAGTTTAGTGTTTTTCTATTCTTTCTCCAATTCAGGGCTATTAGGATATAAATTACTTATTTTATCCTGTTAGTTTTGCTAAAATTTTATGTTCTAATATATATACATATATTAATTATATGTCATTGTGTCCCTGTATACACATTTTTTGAGATTGTTGTGTCAAATTCTTCGGGATACTTGAACACTTGATACCATGTCCCGTGTCCAAGAAACATTGCTCACAAGCACATGGTTATTCCATTAAGTTTTTGTTTGTTAGACAAACTCTATAATTCTACTTCCATTTTTAAGTTACTCTTCCGAAATAAGCATCAAAACATGCACACGTGTGTCTACGTATGTAGGTAGGTATCTATGGACTGACACATATACATATAAATATATGTACGAGTGCACACACATGTCCCTGTGCCTGGATTTTTTGTGGTTGTCATGTCCAACACTTGAGGACACTTCGACACTTAGCAACCATGTCAAGTGTCCAAAAATGAGGGAGGGCATTTTCTTTCTTTTCTTAAAGAATAACCTTTAAAAAAGTTATGGTCAATTTTGTAGCCTAACATGTCAACACTAAAATATGAAGTATGCTTTAAGATCTATCGATCTGAATAATGACTAAATGATGAGATTGTCAAAATTGATGCTGTCGTATAATGTGTAGATTGTCATTTTGTTAGGTTGCTACGCTTCATGGATTTTTCTATTTATATATCTAAATATATGCATGTGTATACACACATACATATATGTGCACTATAGCATATAAACATACATATATAAATATATAAAAGAGGATGTATATACATATATGTAATATTTATAAGTATGTGTATTTGTATGTGTATATATGTGTGTGGGTGTGTATAGATAGATACATGTACGTATATATGTATGTATATGTAATTGTTTGCACTCCTCAACAACCTAGAAGGCAATCATGAGCAAGCGCCACGTGGACCAGTCAAAGTGGATGATAGTCACATGACCCTTGCTGGACTGATAGAGTTCGGCTGTGATAAGCAAACATGAAGGCACAAGCCAAAGGAGGAAGATTCAGCAATGACGCTGATAAGCAAGCCAAGAGATTAAGACTGGGTCGTGATCAACCGCAATACAAGGTGGATGGATTGGTCTCAAGAGTCTCCCAAGGCACAAAAGACCATTAAAGAGAAACAGCCAACATAAGCCATGTAGGGATAGGGCAAAGAAAGTTTAACGATGACCAAGGCTGATAGAGTATGAATATTGGTCAAACAATTAGTACAAAGTGGCCATTTTGATGGTCATGCAATAGTAGGAAGACGACCGCAATTAGTTACCAAAACTACTACAAGTCGAGACTTGATGTGGATAACCGTCAAAGTGAGCAGTTACTATATTTTAATATAAATAATGGATTTGTACTATGTAATAGGACCCTTCGACATCCAAATCAATGCAAAGTTTATCTTATCTAAGTTCTTAATCTACCAGTAGTTTATACCTTAAGAGCAGTGGTAACTTAAATTAGATTTCTACTATCATAGCCTTATGCTACATCCTTATTCCTTATACAGATCCATCTCACTCAAACGATAGTATAATAGTGGCAAAACTTTTTGAGGTCAAAGCACTTGGACCCATGGTTGATGGAACCGTCCCGAACCGTTCGGTTCAGGGCGCACCAAGTCGTATCTGCGGCAGACTGGAATGGTTCCGACAACCAAAACGAGAAACCGAGATGGAAGAGGTGAAGAAGGAAAGAGAGAAAAAGAGAGAGAGCAGGGAAGGGAGAGGAAGAGGAAGAAAGAGAGGGAAAGTGGCTGTCAGTCGAGGGCTGCGAAGGGCTGGAGAGCCTCGCAGAGGGGCAGAGGAGGGGTTTCACCTCCAGTTACCCTGTTTCTTTTGAAACAGGGGAAGAAACAGGGGTCCCCGAGGGGGCTTCTTTTTATTTTCAAAATTTTTAAGTAAAGTTGAAATCCTTTGGGAGTCTTGTTTCAAATGAAATAGGAAAACCAGAGGCAGAACCTCCGCCGGCCACCTCTCTCCCTCACTCTCTCCCTCTTCTCTCTCTCTCTCTTTTTATCTTCGGTTCTCCCTCTCCCCCACCTCCTCTACTGTGTCGGTATGGGCCAGCACAAAACAACATAGAAATGTACCACCCATGCCATCGAAAAACTGGTCTGCACCCCAGTTCTGGCACAGCAATCCTTGCCTGGACCTACAAACTCCTATAATTCAATTACCTTTAATAAAAGACATCACCACCATCTTTTCAGCTAATCTAATACCAATGGCATGCTCGCGCACATATCTACCCCTTGCTATTAGGCTTGTCAACTCTCTCTATCAGACGACCGAGTTTCTTAGGACAAGGAGTTCCTTGGCACACCTAGACACGATGGAAAGGGTGGGAACAGTGATGTATGTAGATATACATGTGTGTGCATGACAATCTAGATGTATATGTATTTGTACATATGCATAAGCATGGTATATGCATATGTATGTAAATATGTATGTATATTAATATATCTTAGCCATATCATACTCTATTCTTCAAGATTTTCCATATCGATGGATTTGTACCGTGTAACAACTATATCGCATATCCATGTTGATGCTTCTAGTCTACCACAAGCAATCACATAGAAATTAGTTTTAACACTACTTCAAAACTTCTTAGCTGTCACCTCCAAAGCGAAGATTCTCACCTCCATACCGTTACCACAGAATATCTTCTCCTGCTTTTATCTTTGAATTGACAAGCGAGTTAGTTGATTATATTCTAATACTTAAAATATGCATAAAACCTATTGCATGTACCAAAGATGAACTTGAATGGGATTGAGAAGGATAGTTACTGTACAACCAATAGAAAGGGCCTAAAATGGATAGACAAAGTTTATGGCCAATACCAATTCAAAGTGGTGCTTGACTGTATTATGGAGGAGGACAATGTAAATAGCAGTAGTAGACACAATGACAAATGTTGACAGCATGTTTGATAAGTATTTTGCTTTCATTAAGCTAAAATTTTTGGACTTCACTCATTTCCTTTTAATATGAAACTAAATTTAAGAAATTTACTATTGTGCACTCTTAAATTTATCTATTATCAAACTTTGATATAGTTACAATTATTTAACATGATTCGGGGAATATGTTGTTTATAGTGACTTTTAAACTGTTCTAATATATATCAAGCTACCAATAACCATATATTAAAATTGTCTTGATATATTTTAAGATGTTTCAATTCATAAATGCCCCTTTCTATAATTAATAATGTCATTATGATAGTTCCCAAATTTTGGTTCATAAATTCATTTTTGAAAAATTAAATTAAAATCATGGATCAACGTACACCTCAAAAGAAAAAAAAAAGACAATTACAAATTATCCAACTTCAAATCTAATTAACTATTTTAATTTGTAATAAAATTTCCCATTGTATTATCTTATTAATATCAATTTCTAAGACATTAAGTTGTTTCTGGCTCAAAGAAAAAGTCTTTCATAAGTAACAGCATACAAGTTGCATCCTTCATGGCATAGAGTTCCATGGATTCATGGATCAAAGGCTCATAAGCCATAGTTAGCAATGTGAATGGAGCACCTAAAAAAGTAAAACGTCCAAAAGACTACATTAACCAAAATGATAACAATAGCTCTTAATTTCAGATATTACTTGATTGAGATCTGTTAGCTATTAAATCTCCATCTATTTGTTTTCGATGTCAAGTGCCTGGTCCTTAGTAGTTGGAATTTTCTATCTAGAGTAATACACCCACTTCAACATCTTCCTTCCTAGAATCTTGAACCTGCACCTACTTCCTAAGCACTTCCTTGCGAAAAGTGTTTCTAAAATATTCACTTCTCTGCACCCGTACCTACATTCCACTCCTAAACTCGCTTCGAATTCTAGCAACTAACATCTAGTCTCCAACATGTTAATTAGTCATCAAATCAATAATTCCATGCCATAAGACAAGAGGTTTGTACAAACCAAGGCCGTTGAAATGAGGAAAAACTAGTTCACCTTCCATGTGTAAATTGGAAAACCTATTGGCAATCCAATTTCTTTGATTGCATTAACTTTCCAGTTTTATCATACAACTAACTAGCTGTGAGCAAACAGATATATGTATTTGAAAGATATGCTAGTCCAAAGTATATCATTTGATATGCTAATCAACTGTTTACCTGTATAGCATAAACCACTCCATTAATTGTATAGAAAGTTGGCCTAAGCCCATCAGTCGACACGGCACGTGCCTGAACACATTCCAATTCAGAAAAAGGAACTGAGTAGGCATCCGAAATCATTTTAAGCAAAAAGAAACTAAACAAAGAATCCATGATCAGTCAAGATAATAAAAAATGAGCAAGGATGGTTCATCAAATTGAGAAATATCCGACCTGATAATATATTTCAGCCCAGAAGAGTACCAACAGTGCATAGGTTGTGAAGAATGCAAGACCAGGAAAATCAAGAAGAACATGTTGAAAGATCTGAAATGCAAAAATATTATAATAATGGCTTGGAAATATTTGGTTCAAATGCTATGGAACCAGCACATAGTTAAAGTTCATCAAACCTCAGGCTTTATCTGCTGCACATTCCGACGAAGAGCAAAAATAACCGATCGGACTGCAATTGACCGATATAACAGCAGTGTCAACCATAAGCAAAGAAAAATATCCCCAGTGTTGTTTATGGAAAACATGTATTGAAGGATACAAACCGCCATTCACCAAGAAATTCAAGAAATGGAAGACCTTTTGCGTCGTCCAACCATACTCTGGTACTCTACATTCAATTCTAACCAATTGTATCTGCAAGGCACAAAATTTCAGCATCCAAAAGCATAATTTTTAATGGAATTTTCAAGCCTAGGAAAATGAAAGGCCAGTTTTCAGTTTTCACTTTGTCGCAGAAATCGTGAACTTAACAACCCAGAGGAGGAAAAGTGTTCTCATTAAAAAAAAAAAACATTTTTTTATGGAAACCCTAAAATTTCCAAGTTTTTCTAAGAAGATTCTTTGAGTGCAAGCATTGAACACGCTAACCCTAGGTTTCTAGTTTTCTGAACATGAAAAGAATAATCTTTTCAAAAACTGAGGCTTCGAATTAGAAACCCTAGCAATCTGAAAATCGAGGAACAAACAAACCAACGATCGAATCGAATAACGACAAAGGGAAAGGTAGAGATCCAACCAGAGCCACGGCTCCAACGAATCCAAAGAGGCCCGCTAGTGTATGGTAGATCCGGTCCTGCCACAAAGGCGAGTTGTTCACCTCGTCCCACCAATTCGCCGCGCTCGTGAGCGCCACCGCCGCCACATTCGGCACCACCGACGAGGCCATCGGACCCCGCTGGAACTCCCCCCAATATTTGAAATTCGAATTCCCAGTGGCCGGTCCCTAAAAATTCTCGGATCCGAGAAGCTGGAGAGCCAGAGATTGGAGAAATCCAGGAGACCGATAGAAAGAAAAAAAAAAGGACCGAGGAAGGGAAAGGCGAGACGAAACCCGAAAAAAGACGAGAGGGCTGGGTTAAAACTTCAAAAACGGCCTCGGTTTGGATTGTTGTGGCCGATGGGCTGCTTCTAGCTCGTGCGGGAAACGGCCAGATGAGTCGGACAGCCGGCAATAGCCGGTGGGTTGGCTAGGGTAGACCGACACGTGGGAGTCTCCGCAGGGAACAGCTCATTCGATCGAGGTCCAGATTGGCGGACGGTTATGATGCAATCCCACGTGACGTGGGAATTATGTCGTTGCCGTAATAATTATGCCACGTTGGAGTAGGGCAGCCCACGGCCGACTAGAACTATCCTACGCTTTACCCTGGGAGGCCCATCAAATTATGAGCTGGGCTGACGCCGGGTGATAAATTTTTGTCGCAATTTAGAATCCAATTTAGCTTTGGATGATGACCATCATAGCATGCTGGGGTTGGGTCAAATCAGAGATTCACTAGATAAATAAACTACAAAGTCATCAAATTTTACCGCCAAATAACCACCGAGAAAAAAAAACTAATAGGTGCTACAAGAAGTCTTCACATAAAAAGTTCATTAAATTTTTCTAACCGCTGGAATCTAAACAAACAAAAAGATGGTGAATGTCATTTTTTCTACTCCTCTCTCTAGCTTCTGTTTTTTTTCCCTCTCCTTGTTTTACTTTCATACTCTCTCTTTCCTTCCACCAATTTAGATAATAATATTATTTTGCATCACCATGAAACTCTATATATGAGTGAGGACCAACACTCTTCAATTGCTGCCTCAAGAGTAAAGTCTATTTTCAATAATATTTTTTGATTGTGATAAATTTTTTAGACCTCTAAGAGTTTAAAATCATCCTGAGGTGACTTTCAAACCATGTTACTGTTGATTTGTAGGAGAATGTGTGGTGGACTATGATCCAAAGTTGACTTTATGAGCTTACTCGACAGTTTAAAACTTTACCATAATCAGTCCAGAGAATTTTGGTACTAAAAACCCTCTGATTTGATATCAAGTTACCATATCAATTCGCCTCGAATGGCATCAATTGAAATTTGGACACGGAAGATATGGATACCATGCCAATTAAAGAAGTGATACTATTGCTTAAACTAACAAATTAACAGACACTAGTAGCAGCACCAGATGCATCTAATGGTTCAAACGAAACTATCAAGTCCATAGAAAGAAAAATATTTTAGTGGAGGCAACCACTTTACCATGAATTAGGTACCATCAAAATTTTTAAAATAATTACTTCGAAATATAGAATTTGTTGGGAATAGTCTTCTTGATATAGCACAAGGAATCCCTGCCATTTGATATACGCCTTGGTCCTTATTGCATCAAGATATATGACAAACCCACGAAGGAATATGGTAAATGGTCAAACACCAACAAGGTTGAAGAAAAAGCATCATATGGCAGCATTGAGAGCTGTAATAGAACAAACCTAAAGGTCCATACCTCATCATTTGTACGAAGCATTCTTAACACACCAATAATATGTTATCACATGCTAGAAAACTAATCCACGAGTCCAAGTGCTTAAATTTTGTGACAAAAATATTTCTTTGTTTGATTAGATTAACTTGCAATCAATCAAGGAATCTAGTGCAAATTAGTCTCAAAGATGAGTTTAACATTGTCATTACAGATGGAGTTTGAGTTTCAAACATCTTCAATGCAACTGTAATCAAGTAAAATTCCTAGCTCATACTAAATCACCAACATCAGGGCTTGAATAAGGAAGATATGGCAGAAAACAAAATTGATGCTAATGTTTCCATTTTTGGCAATAAAGACTAGGGTGTTGGTGTGAAACCAACAACAGTGCTCTACAATCAATTGCGATTATTGTTAGTTTGAAATTTGCTACTTTACAAGTCCTATTTAGCCTAGGAGTAAACTCATGCACCCTATTAGCCATCAATATAGGTTCTAATGGCGACATAAGTGCATCAAATGGTCCAGAGTTCTATAAGCTTCTTTAAGGTATAAGATTGCTTATAGAAGGTGCTGACCCAAAGATTAATTTTGATTATCACAAAACCTTGAAGTATAATTACTAATGTTTGTGTTGCAAGAAGAACGATAAATTATTTTGCAAAGAACATAGCAAGTTGGAAAAATACAAGAAGGCCTCAAAAGCTCTCAAGAAAAGTTGGAAGAAAGCCACACTTCATTGGCCCAAGTTTCAAATTCAAAAGATTCAAGTTCAAATAGCAAATTCAAAGAAAAATTCAAAAAAACAGTCCTTGAGTCGACTCCTGAAAGTTCAGAGTCGACTTTGGCACTCTGGAGTTTCAAGGAATAGTGCTTAAGTCGATGATGAGAGCACAAAAGTGTGACCTACATGTCACTAAAATTAGTATTATAGTTGATATTTAATGATAAAATTAATTAATTAACGTTGTATTTGTGTTTGAGTGTAAGGAATCCAAGAGACCCAATAACATCGGGTTTGAGCCCAATGCCCGGCAGCTCGAGCTCAACAAATTCCCCAGCCGTCATGCAAGCATGAAATCCCACGCCGTCCATCAGATCACCTTCCAAATCGGTCCTGCATCAAGGCCCCACGATCATTTCCTTCTCAGCCATCCAGCCAATCATCAACATCCCAAATAAATCCATTCCTCCCAGTCTCCCGCAGTGCATCACGGTCGTCCATCCTCCCCAGCTCCAAGCTTCCAGATTCTCACAAGCATCCCGCAAATGCAGCTCACCCCACGCGCGCCCCATTCCGTGCGATCACGAGAGACCCCATCCCACGCGCATCTCCTTCCTTCCGCGACTGATCCAGCATCACACACCCCGTGAATAGCTCCTCCAATGATCCCAGCCAGCCGTCCGCATCATCCCCGCCTTGCAGCCGACCCGTGCGTTGCCTCCCGTCAATCCCACGGCAACCTCCTCCTCAGCCCGCGTCTCCTTTCATCCCGTGATACACAACGAAGCCAGCAGCTGCATTCCTCACGCGGTGAGCATCCCGGATCGCCTTCCATTCGGTTTCGTGATCCAAGCCTCCCACGTCCGCTCCTTCCAGCATCGCGCCTGATTGCAGCACCCGATCAAGCCGTGATCAGCGTCCTCAGCGTCTGCAGCTCCTCTGCCTCAGCCCGCACCTCCTTCATTCCGCGATCCGTCCGCACATCAGCCTCCCGTGATCCAAGCTTCTTCCGGATTCAAGACCCCCCCTCCTCCACCTCTTCTCCCGCGATGCATCAGAGACCGGACGACCACCTGTGATCCAGGCGTTCCGCATCTCATCCCTTCCCGAATCAGCTTCTCAACATTCCATGGATCATCAAGACCCCAACCTCCGCCTCTACTTCCGCCCGTTGATCCCGCGCCCATTTCTCTTCCATTCCATGCTGTGGCGACCTATAAGAAGGGGGAGAACGAGAGGGAGAGGGGAGCTCGGCCGGGTGGGTGGCCGGCGGGTCCAAGGAGGAGCCGGGAGCATGAAGAAGAAAGGCTCTGTTTGGGGAGAGAAGAGGGAAAGAAAAAAAAAAGAAACAGAGCCCTCTATTTCGGGTTGAAAAGAGAGAATAAAAAATAGGGGAGGGAAGAAAGGGGAGTTTTCTTATTTTTTCTTCTCTTTGTTTTTATGTCTTGTTTTGTAGGAGGGAGGAAGCATTAAGTTTCCAATCCTCATTTTAATTTTGTAATTGTCCTTTTATGCAATCCATTATTGTCATTTTCTTTTATGCAATCCTTATTTTAGGTTCAAGTTAAATTCTATTTTTTTTTCTTTTATGCAATCTTTTAATTCTTCTTTGATGCAATACATGAAATTAAATTTCATGCAGTCTATGTTCCAGGCTTCAATCTTCCTAAGCATTGTTTTCATCCATGCCAAAGTTTTTCTTTGAATAGTTAAACATTTCATGAATTTATAAATGCTCTTTGATTTCTAAGTACTTGTCTTTTCATTATTTTTAAATAAAGAAGATTCTCTGGTAGACCAGAAAATCAGTCAATATTCCCAACATAATGTTTTTCTTTTATCATTCAAAAATCGATTTCGAATTCGAGTGAACGTTCTAATTTTTATGCAACTCCAATCGCCTCCCTGTGGATCGACCTCTTACGACCACTATTCTTCGAGTGGGAAAGGTAAGAGTAAAATTAAATTAAAATTTGTTTGTCGGTTCTAGCAACGATCTGTTTAGCATATTTTTAGTTAGACAGGAATCGGACAAACACGCACCAAGGAGGAAAAAGTGAAGGGCGCAAGCCCCTCCCTCATGGTTAACACTAATCCTCCTCTAAGGAGGATTGGGAAGCCCTAATGTGGTTTAGTCCTAATCCAATTAGGCTTTAACCAAATCATGAATCATTTGGGTTTAATCTATGCAATTTCCTAATCCAATTAGAACTCAATGAATCATGACTCAATTGAACCCTTCAATCCTAATCTTATTAGGAGTCATCTTGATTCATTAGATTAATAATTAATTAGACTTAAGAAACCCTAATCCAATTAGGACTTATTTAATTTTAATCCAAATTCAATTAGGACTCTAATTTGAATCCGAAGTCCTAATCCGATTAGAACTCTGGGAATCCTACTCTAAGTAGGAATCCAAATTGAATTCAAAACTCCTAATCTAATTAGGATTGTAGGAATCCTATTCTAAGTAGGACTCTCAGTCCTACTCCAAATAGGATTTTCAATCCTAATCCAATTAGGACTCTAGGAATCCTACTCGAAGTAGGATTTGTGTTTAAGTCCAATTAATTAATTCCCATTGTTCATTCTTCAACTGATTATCAATCGAATTGATTATTTATGATTTCTAATCACGATTCAACCATCGGATCGGTCAATGCCTTTAGTGTATGTGACCCCATAGGTTCTGTTCTGACTGGTAGTGAGATATATTGTGATCTCTATCATAATATCATTGAAAACTTCTTTCAATGGGTCGGAACGATTCCAACTCTACTCATTAGGGTTTATCGACAATCGAGATAATCTCTGTGAGTCTCACCATCCACCAGTGATACCTAGCAGCATGTAGTGGCTATCCAGTAGAATGGAATGATGAACCTCTAGGTACAGTTATCGTGTGATATAGTCCTTCTATCGTAGATCCCTACAGAACGAAGGTCATGGACAACTCGTCAAACCCCATCGTCTATCATATGTCAAGATTTATCCGACTTAAGCTCAAGAGTGAAAAACTCTTTCTCCACTGTACGATCTGCCCCGGCCGAGGTCTTACGAACTTAGTCTTATAAATCACATAGGATCTCTCCTTATCTATCAAGGTCGATAG
>JAOXJJ010028911.1:0-22071 GCA_025769935.1 Phoenix roebelenii | reverse complement strand
AAACAGCTTTCCGAAAATTTTACCAAACATCATTTTTTATCTAAAAGTACTTTTGGAGGGCCAGAAAGTACTTTTTGACCCTCCAAAAGCTCCCCCAAACAGGGTCTAAGAGATTGCAACTTTCTTTCCTTCAGCTACAGCTCTTGTTCAACTTCTGCTTACGATCATTTGCCAACTCTCGAGCTTCAGTCATTATCAAGGAGCTATATAGTGATGTTGGGTTGAGAGAAATGGAAGAAAATATCTTTAGAAATTCTTCAGCAGAACAAGCTTTTCTTACGCTAGTGGTAGAAATTGTATGGTGCTGCTGAGAGAAAACAAACTCTAGAATTTTCCTCGACAAAAGCTCGACGAAAGAAAAGAAATTTTGCAAGGTGATGCATAATTGTAGGATGTTCCTCAACAAAAGTTTGACAGAACAAAAGGTGTTTTGGAATTGTTTTGCTCTTCAAAAGATGGCACAATCCTTTCTTTTCGTTTCTATTCTGGCTTATACACAGTTAATAGATTGCTATCTTTTTTGTTTTCTCGTGAGTTTGTTTAATTAGAACCGATACGTACAGTCCTGATCTGACAGACTCTCCACTTTCTGTAACTCATCATCTCTGTAATTACCAATTCTTTTAATAAAGTCTTGAGTAGCCGTTGCCTCCCTTAATATCAAAAAAAAAAAAAAATAGTTCAACTATTAGCATGTGATCCTGCTAGTTATACACTTATATTGGCCTAATTTACGAACCAGACAGAATTTTTAGCTCAATTCTATAAAAAAATCTAAATAGACCCTAAAGCAGAATGACCTTGGTGCAAAATAGAGAAATGTAAACATTAGATTTAGCACCACCCCTAAAGTAATCACAATCTTTTCTTCCCAAGGGAAAAACAAGCTTATTCCTCCTATGATATCCGGAACAAATAACCAACCATTGTTGTACGATGACAACATGCATGTATACTGATATTCTCGGAGTACACTTTGCTTCCATAAGAATAACGATAGCGTATGTAGGTTAACGCCGGAATGACACCGAATAACTTACGCACGGCGCGCGGACCCCAATCCAGGTGTTTCCCACGTCATAATTCTTTGGGTTCTACAAATTTCGTGCTCGTTAATGTGCCTATAGTTCGCATGCTTAAGTGGCCATTATGTCAACTTATGTGCGTCACGTGACACATGGGGAAGGAAATTCTGAAATATATTTTAGGGCTCGTTTGGTTCACGGAAAAAGAAGGAGGAAAAGTGTGGTCAATGAAAAAATAATGAGATGCCTCTTATTTGGTTGGAGTTTTCTAAGAAGAGAGATGGAAAATTTGTATCCCCATGGGAATATGATTCTCACATTTCATGGAAAAGTCTTTTCCATAAGAAATATGGAAAAGTTACTTTCCCATGAGGTGGAAATCACTTTATTTTTATTTTTTCCCAAAAAGACCCTTCAGCATTAAAGAAGCATTAAAAAGGCATTAAATACCTAATTTTTATTAAGAGCATAATAAGAATTATACATAACTTTTCCAAAAAAGTGGATGGCTAACCAAACATAAGTACTTTGAAAATTTTTCACTTTCCCATGGACAACCAAACATGCCAAAAGTACTTTCCTAGGCATCTTCTTCCTAGGAATTTGTTTCCCAGAAATCATATTTCTAGGAGGAAAAATGCTTCCCGCGAACCAAACAAGCCCTTAGTGCGATGCTGAGCTCTCGGGGAACGTGATCTCGTCGATCAAGATGAGATCATACTTAGCGAATGCTGCATTTCAGTTGATTATACCGCTTTCATATCTCAAACGCAACATTCATGTGTTAAATCTTGAGTAAATTTATACTATAACTTTCTCTAGATAATTATACCAAAGTTTATATTGATATTAATATAATATAACATGTTGATATTATAGAACAGTGTTCCACCAATAATATTTTTCTCTTGATAATTATATGAAAAGTTTATATTAGCATAATACTATTATTTGCTGATCTCAAGATGCTCTATCCGCTGGGAGAAGCATTTCACTTGTGTAGAAAAGCTAATAATTGTCACTTATCTATCTACAGTTAGACAATTATGTTCTCTCCCTTTCTCCATTATTATGGTTGACTAAGAACCTACATATCAAAAAGAGATGCCAAGGTGGGTTTCTACTAGTTCACTTTAGGAATTAGATTGGATAATATAGATCCAAATTCCACTTTTATTACCATTCATGATCTCAATAAATATCCAAAAAAAACTTTTGAAATACAAATAGAAGTTACTAAGTAATAAACACATTTTCCTAAAATATAATATATGCATTGTATAATGTCAAAAAACAAATTGGCTATGTTGTCGGTGAATTTACCGTACCCCAAACTGGTATAGATGAACAAGTAAAGTATACTAGGGTGCATCGAGAAAACCATGTTGAAAGAACTCAACAAAATGATCCTATAATTTCTGGAGAAGGGGTGCTCTCCTATTTTTTAATTAGAAAAGCAGCATATACCAAAAAATAATGGCTGTTTATTAAAAACACGACTTTGCTAAGTAGTAATACGATGTATAGAGTCTGATGCCTACCCAGTGCTAGAAGGTCGGAAGAAGAAGCGTGATAAACTAGAAAACATAAAACTAAAAAGCATCATTGATTAATATATGATTTCATAAACACGTCATTTATGATTCGTCATTGATAAATGAATTATAAATGTCTTAAATACGTACCTAAAGGGGATACCATGCCAACATATAGTTGAAGAGGCACCATATCAACTTTTTTTAAAAAAGTAAATTACAATTTTTTTTTTTGAGATTAGGGATAAATTATACTTACATCTAGTAATTCAAAAAACTGTGCCTACCCCTTGAGATTTATTTTTATTTGATACTTTAATTTGTAATTTAACAGAATGTTAGTCAAACCATTAATCTTAAATGTAACCCTCATGCTATATCATAAAAACTTTTAAAAATAATCAAAATAATTTTAAGTGACATAACAACTTCCTAAGAACATAAGAAAATATGTGTATCCTCTTTTCCACTCAAGGACAATTTTAACCTTTCACATGAGATGAATGTTTCACTAATGCTTTTAATTTAACTAGGTGTAAGTATAGATTTTATAAACTATTAAGTGCAAGTATAACAAACATGAATCTTAGGAAAATTTTTGTAATTTACTTAAAAAAATACTTATTATTTATAAGAAGGCAAAACGGTAGAATTTTTCAAAATAGTATTTTATAGACTAGTCCATGACATATTTCATATTTATATATTAAGCCCTATCATTTCTGTATTTGTATTTTAATTTCTAAAATTTATTAACTTATTATTCATATGTCCCTATTAATTAAATGATAATGGACTATTTCAACTTGTACTCTTTTAGTGGTGTTAACTTCATACTTTTGGAAATTTTTGTTTCTGATTGTCATACTTACCTAACTCTTTAACTTATGCTCCCTCCTTCTTTGATTTCCTATTATTCAAGATCTGAGGAAGAGGATGGTGAAATAAGCAAGAAGAGGCTAATTTCGAGCCTTATTGGCTGTCAAGCCAAGTATTTTTTAGCCTTTTATGATCATTTTAACAAAGGTTTGGTGACGAAAAGGGTTCGATTATAATCAGACGACTCTGCAAAGATTTTTATATAGATATAAAGGAGACAGATTAATTAACAGATAAAGAATATATCAGGGATCAATATGCTTAAAAAAATTCTTAAAAACATTTATTAATTCTCAAAGCGATCTTATTTTCACACCGCTCACGAAACCCGCTACGCGCACACGTCACGTCATCCTTAGAAAGTACAACTGTCATGAGACAACCGGCAATCGCCGGTCACCACAAATCCCCACAAATCCTATAGAGAGGCCGTTATGGTAGTAGAGCAGGAAGTAGAAAGGCGTGAAAATAAAACGCAAGGCGACGGAGAGGAGCGGAGGGGGGCCTCGGTCGCCAGGGTTTTTATTTAATGGCCTCCGCTTCCCCCCCCAATCCCCCACAGTCCTCCTCTTCTTCGTACCATTAGTCTCCGCCTTCTCTTTTCCAACGAGGGAGGCGCTCGCTCTCCTCGAAACGGCTCCACGGATATAGAGAGAGAAAGAGAGGGTGGGAGGTCGTCACCGCTCATCCTTTCTTGTACTCGAGCTCCTCTTCTCCTCTGTTTCCATCTCTCTCAATCCCATCAGTATTCTTTTCTCTCTTTCTTTCTTTCTTTCTTGGATTCTAATCTTCTCCTTTTCTTTCTCTCTTTCCAAGAAGTCATTTTTATTGGAAGATAGAGCGCAAGTTCCAAAGATTTCTTGTTTAGTGCGTGGATATACACTCTGAGAGATTGTTTTCCAGATATTTACATAAGACAGGGGAGACGGAGAGAGGGATGAAGTACGTATTGGTCACAGGGGGTGTGGTTAGTGGGCTCGGGAAAGGGGTGACAGCCAGCAGCATTGGAGTCGTCCTCAAGGCGTGCGGGCTGCGCGTAACCTCCATTAAGATCGGTAATCTTGCTTCCTCTTTTGATCTTTTGGTGTCAGCGACTGTTCTTGTTCTTTTTTATAGTTCCCTTTTCTTGGAACAAGAAAGAAAGATTCTTCTCTCATTTCTTGGGGTTATAGTGTTTTCAGCGAGTAATGAATTTTTTTTTTTTTTTTCATCTAGGAATCCACGAATGTGATTCTTTTGTGTCTCGAAAGGTTTATGTTTTTATCTAGGAATCCATGAATCATCTTGGTGTTTTGTCGCTTAGTGCATTGCAAGATCGATCGGATCTTTTTTCTTTTTCCGCTTATGTTTAATTTCATGCCATTGGAGCTATTGAAATTATCTGTGCTTTTATGTACTTTAATACGTGTTTTTAATTTCTTTGGCAAAAGAATCATTTTGGTATTTTTGTTAATTAGGGTTTAAAAGATTGGTTTTTTCTTCTACGAGGTTTCATGTCTTTCTTTAGTTTACCTTTTCTTTATTTCATCCGTGCTTCTAAACGTTTTATTACTATTATTACTATTATTTTTGGGTTAAAGTGGCGCTACAAAACCCTAATGAGTCCCACGGCTTTGTCTTACTTTGGGCACTTCCCCTTTAATCTCAAACTGTGGCAATTCATTGTAGCAAAACATTTTAGCTTTGCAAATTCCCTGTTCGCAAACTCGTTGCTTTCTTGAAGAAAATTTTAGGGTTTTTCAGTTACATGCGCTCCTCTTTATCTTGAACAAAATTAGTTCAAGCTGAAGCAAAGTACGGAAAGTGGAGATAGTGGAGCAAAATTAGAGCGGTTTATTTCCCCCCCTTTTATCATTTTAGTATGTTAAATTGCTTCTGGTAGAGATTGTGGAGAAGTGGACGGCACCTGTCATGTGGTCAATGCTAGGGCATGGGGACCACCTTTTTTATCCTTACATGCTCATCTTGGCTCCGGTGAAAGAGAAGGGGGATTGAACTCATCTCAGAGATGGCCAGTTTTTGATTAATTCATATATTTCTCTTCCAATCACTTCCGCCCACAGTTTTACTGTTTCTTCTGTTCATATCTTTGGGTTTTTGGAATTTAATTTTATTTCAATAATGTCGTCTCTACCCCTGTCCGGTAAATGTTTCTGTTACCGTGATTTGCTAGCTGAATGGGTGACACATGATTTTATTACTGACATTTGCAGATCCATATCTGAACACAGATGCTGGAACAATGTCCCCATTTGAGCATGGGGAGGTGTTCGTTTTAGATGATGGAGGGGAGGTAAGGAAGTTCCTTAGATTGTATTTGTTTTGGGCCTGTGCACTATTAGGGGTTTCTGAATATTGGCATCATTCTTGATTGCCCTGTCCGATTGTTTTAGTGTTTGGTTAAGTTCATCTGGTGATATGACGTATGATTTTTTTTGGCTGGCATAACCATGATCGATCATTTTGTTAGCTACACTTCTAAAATATCTAATAACAATTTATATCTTTAAGTTTGAAAGCTGTGGTTGAAACATACCGTTCGAGTATGCAATTTTTTTTCCATTTTGACTGTCTTGTGGTTCCTTAAACCTAACTTTGTTCTTTTGGCGTGTTCATTTGATGTAAAACAATTCATGTGAATCTCTATTCCATTTGCTATTATCCTTCTGCTTGGTCTGGAAAAATTACCAAAAGAGAACTTGTTACCTTTATAAGTTTGTTTATCAGCTAAGTGAAATTATGGAGCCTTACATGCGTTAGTTTTTTAGGTGGATCTGGACCTTGGAAACTATGAGCGGTTTTTGGATGTTAAATTAACTCGTGACAACAACATAACAACTGGGAAAATTTATCAGGTATTGAAGTTTTCAGCTCTGCTTCTTGAACTTGTATGAAAAAATCTCAGTCAATTACTTCAGATATTTGGTCTTACCAGAAGATATCGAGGTTAAAATTAGCTTAAAGCATTTGTATATTCAGAATTCTCCAGTCTGGTGCAATTTTACTTTCCTCGCACATTTTCTTGAAGTCTCTCAGCTATTTCTTTGTGCTTTGTGTAGTTTGTCATCGACAAGGAGAGAAGGGGAGATTATCTTGGGAAAACAGTTCAGGTTTGTCTTAATTGTTAGCTATATTATCCTGCTTTTATGTCTATTGGATAATTGAGGTAGTATCCTTCTCCTGATTACTTTTTACTGGCTCCTGTAAAGGTTGTGCCCCACATTACTGACGCCATACAAGAGTGGATTGAACGTGTGGCTATGATACCCGTTGATGGCCAAGAGGGGCCAGCTGATGTTTGTGTCATAGAATTGGGTGGAACTATAGGTACCTTATTTGTTATTTTTAAAGAGAGCTGCTTAATTTGTTTCTTTCCATGTTGAAACATTTTGCTATCCATTCAATAGTCATATAGGTGTGCTACAGAGATCACCATTGGCATAATAACAATAACATTCTTGATGCAGGGGATATTGAGTCGATGCCATTTATTGAAGCTTTGGGTCAATTTTCTTACCATGTAGGTGAGGTGATTATGCCCGCACACTGAGTTTTGTTTTTTGTTTTTTTCTTTTTAATTAAATATCGACTTGCTTTGAGATTCTATCGTAGAGTGACTTTTTTGTCCTTGTGGTTCTTTGTTCAGGGCCTGGCAACTTTTGCCTAGTTCATGTCAGTCTTGTGCCAGTTATAAACGTAGTAGGTGAACAGGTATGTAATTCAAATTTCTAACTCGATATTCACCCTATGGAAATGTTTCTTGAATGAACCATTCTCTAAGAATCAGTAGAGAGATTGTGATTAAACCTATTTTTCTACATGTAGAAAACTAAGCCCACTCAGCATAGTGTTAGGGGGCTCAGAGGACTTGGATTGACTCCAAATATTCTAGCTTGTCGTAGTGCGAAGGTCCCACCCTAACTTTCTTTTTCTATCTACCTATGATTTTCAATATTTTTGTGGTGCTATTGGTGGTTTCTGATCAATGGATTGAACTTTTCTTGCAGCCACTTGTTGAAAACGTGAAGGAAAAATTGTCAAAAGTTTGTCAAGTTCCGGTATCTTAGTCCAACAAGATGATTGTTAATGTGCCATATTAGTGGGTCATATATGAGAGCAATCTTATTAGTTAAACTATGTCTGTTCCTAAATCATGTAAAATTCATGTTGCAGGCAGCGAATATAGTTACCCTCTATGATGTTGCAAACATTTGGCGCATTCCTTTGCTTTTAAGGGTAGGTGATGTTTGCTTTCTTTTTAAATTGTTTTTCTACTGCTGAAATTATTGTTTTTTACCCATTCGAGCTGCCTATGGGCAGTCGTTGCAAAGTCAATTTAATCAATCATATGGTTTTGTTGTTTTTGTTAGGACCAGAAGGCACATGAAGCTATTTTAAGAAGATTGGACCTTTTAGGGTTTGCCTGTTAACTACAGCTATCTATCCATTTTAAGAAATCATATAATCTTGCACTTTGCACATATTAATATATATTACTGTAGGTACGGTTACTTTTTTTTTTTTTTTTTTTTGCTGCTGCACAACAATTTTGTCTCCATTCTATTCAGTGTCGCTGGGGAGCCCAAGTTGGATGAGTGGGTGTCCAGGGCTGAAATCTGTGACACATTGCATGAACCTGTGGGTTTCAAGCACTTGACTTATTTTTAGTGCCCGGACTGTATAACTGCTGATTGCATTATATTGATGCTTTTTTCTGACCTACAGGTCAGAATTGCTATGGTTGGAAAATATACTGGTCTTCCTGATTCTTATCTTTCAGTATTGAAGGTAAGTTTCTTCTCAGCTGTCCCTCTGTGGACAGTTTCTTCATTCATTTCCTTTTTCTGTAGGTTTCTATTTGCATAAGAATATGCACACGTCACGTTGGTTCTGTTACAGTTGTCCAGATGTGGCATGCAGCCCAGTACCCTTTCTATTCCACCCTTACCTTATAACAATCACTGTAGTGCTATAAAAACACTGTTGGGCAACTGTTTTCTTGTCCATTTCTTGTGGTTTAAAATTTTTATTCTTTTCTTTAATATATCATGTTTTTCTTAATAGATATGTTTTTAGGTTTTGCACCTTGTTTTTGAGACAGTCTATGCGGCTGCATGTGCAGCACCTGACCGCCCTTCATAGGGTTTAGGCTGCCTTTCCATGTGGATAGGCTGCTTTGTAGGTGCAAAAGTGGCTACCAAAAGTGTAAGCCCCACATATGTTTCCCTCTGCCTCCATTTTATAACCTTTTCTCATTTTTCCCTAATCCTTCACTGTTTCATCTCCTATTTTCTATTTTATCTATTATTATGGATAATAAATTTTTAGATATTTTTTAAATGCAAACCACCTGCATAAGTGGCCATACCACTTTGACGTTACAAATTATCTTGACCAACTGCATGCCATGGAAATTTTGAAATCTTGAATTTGGACAGAAAATGTCTTTAAGTAGAAAACTGTTGATATTTCTGTCGACCTTTCATCGCACGATTCAAATACTATAATATTCTGCATTACCCAATATTAATGACCGTATGTTTCAAATGGCGCAATATGCCTTTAATGCTGTCTTTTGATCACTTCTATATCCTTTTTAAAAAAGGAAAAAATCTAGTTTGATGCATTATACTTAGAAATCAAAATTTCAAATTTTCCTGTGTCTTTTCTTTTCTTTTCTTTTCTGTGGCGGTGGCAGTGGAAGCAGAAAGTAACAGAATACCTCCTATTGGGGCTTTGTATTATCTCATGCAAGGCTGTTAAGATGCCATCTTTTGGCTTTTTTATGTGAAAAACTAGATTTTCTGCATAAAAGATGGGGTTGGCAGTCAAGCATAAGAGTGCTTGGTCCATTGATAACACATCTTTACTAAAAGACGCGCTACACTGCTTGCAAGGAGTTAATATGCTACTTTTTTTAATTTGGTACCAACCATTAAATTTTGGGTGCAAATGTGATACGTAAAAGTCTGACGTGATGCTGCTATTGGAGTTTCAATTTGGGTTGCATTTTGTGATGGTTCTGTATGTACTTAAATGATGGATATGATGTTCTCAGATGATGTGATTTTGCAACTCGTACCTATAGCTTCCATCAGTCCTTTTGATTGTAACCTGTTTCCAGGCTCTTTTGCATGCTTCTATTGCTTGTTATCGGAAACTTGTAGTTGATTGGGTTCCTGCTAGCGACCTTGAAGATACAACTGAGAAAGAGGTTTATTGCTTTATTCAGTCCTTATACCCTTAGATTTTTTATCTTTCTCAACTTATAATATTGGAAACGTTTTTCCTATTTATTGTGTATAGGCACCTAATCTTTATGAGAAGGCATGGAGTCTTTTGAAGGTGAGCGGCTCCTTTGCCTGTGGCTCTAGTGTTTTTATAGCCAAACCAGAATTCTAATGCTATATTTCTAGTTCCTATTTCATTGTGCTTTATTATTTTGTATGTTTCTCTTGCAGTCGTCTAAATAGTATTTCATATCAGGGTGCAGATGGCATACTAGTTCCAGGTGGCTTTGGGGACAGGGGAGTGCAAGGGAAAATTCTTGCAGCAAAATATGCCCGAGAAAATAATATTCCGTTTCTTGGCATATGCCTTGGAATGCAAATTGCTGTTATTGAGTTTGCACGTTCTGTTCTCAACATGCAGGATGCGAACAGCACAGAGTTTGACCCAGACACAACAAGTCCATGTGTCATTTTTATGCCAGAGGTCAACTTGGTTACTATCTTCAAGATCACACTTTCATATTTTAAAATGCATTTGATCATGAAAAATCTTTCTATATCATGATCTGGGAGTTGAGATTTGCAGGGTTCAAAAACTCACATGGGGGGAACAATGCGACTTGGATCAAGGACGACATTTTTCCATGTCACCGACCGCAAATCTGCAAAATTGTAAGGACTGAGACATCCCTTGACAAACCTTGCCTGTTTTTATGATGCATGTTTGGGCAGGTGGAGTTAATCCCTCTGCTTCTGTAAGGGAAAGAAGATAAAACAGAGAACTTGATTTGTATTTTTTTCCTTTCTCTGGTAGGTACGGCAATGTGAATTATGTTAATGAACGGCATCGACATAGATATGAGGTCTGTTTTATGACATTGCTTTGTGTAGCATTATGTTGATTTTGTAATTACATGATTGTCTGGTATATTATTTGTTGTATCTGTTGACTTCTATTCTAGTATTAAGAGAGGTTATATTTCTCTTTCATGCTGAACATTTTTTTTTTTAGTATCACCGCCATATATTGGAGCATTGGGATTTTATATTGTCAATTTACATATCTATACATATTTATATTCAAATCCAGGTAAACCCTGATATGATCATGGAACTTGAAAGAGCTGGTCTTGAATTTGTAGGTAAAGATGAAACTGGAAGACGAATGGAGGTATGCATGTGAAACTGTGCAATTGATTTTCTTCCTACTTCTGTGGATGCCTTTTGCATTGCTGATGGATTTTGTTTGATCATTTTGATTCTTGCAGATTCTTGAGCTACCTTTGCACCCATATTTTGTTGGAGTGCAATTTCATCCAGAGTTCAAGTCACGACCTGGAAAACCTTCAGCTCCATTTTTAGGTATCGTGTCACTTTTTCTGGCGCCCTCAAGTGATGAGATACAATGATCTCGGTCTAATTTATTTTCATCATTGATAACCAAAAAACATGCTAGGTTCCTTTTTATTGGAGCCAACTTATTTACTTACCTATTTATTTCCACATTTAAAACTCCTCTTTTACCTCTTTTAAGGTCAAGCATCCGTAAGATGCCTGTTCTCTTGATTCTCTGTGATTTCGTTTCTTTGGGAAAATATTAACAGTCTCATTTTCCTTGACTTAAAACAGCAGTGGTAACTCGAAAACATTTTAGCTCTCTGGGTACCTAAAAACCTAAACCTGGCACACAAGCAGTTATTTAGGTTGATATGAAATTACAATGCTGCATAATTTCAATCTGTACTGATGTACATGTATCGACAATTGGGGTTGTTTTCTTTACATTTTAAATGTGGGTAGATTAAGTTTTTTTTTTTTTTTTTCTGAGCTAAATGTGGGTAGATTAATCAACAAATCAATGCCATGAAAAAAAGGATTCACATTCCTGGATGTGTTTGTCTAATATATAACACTGCTCCTTCCTTTCTTATATTTTTTGACTTGCTTTCACAAGCTATTTGCAAGCTGATTCCACTATTGAGGATGGTACATGATTGACACCCAAGGTATATGCATTAGTATATCCCTAATTTCCTGCAGTAGAGGTTCTACATGTAGTTAGGACTCTTCTTGGCAGTTTATGATTCTTGGACAGAGACCTTGAAAAATTAATCCCAATCTGAGTGCAACATATTCTTCTATTTGATTGCTATTTTATATATGCTTTATTTTCCATCATGGGTATATTGAATTTTTTGTTACTTGTTTATCGTATGTAATGTTTCTACTAGGACAAATATCAGTATGTAGATAAGCAAACAGTGCGTGCACTTGAATTCTCTTTTTTGTGGTTGAGAGAATCCGATGCCTTGCACCTATTTTTGATGCTAAGACATAATCTGTGTGTAGCATGAACAACTAGAATGGTTTGACGAAACTTATTAGTTATAATTTACAGTAGTGATGTAAACTCTGGTGTTTTGAGTGTGCTAAAAGTAGCATCGTGAACTTTCTGTATATTTATAAAATTGACGTTTTAAGAATTTCTTTTGTATTGCAATGATGATGTGTACTGTGTATGGATGATTGCTCAAGTCGAGATCTTTGAGTCTGGCCATGTCAAAAGTCACTTTGTTCTCTGGCTCTACTGATCATCTTTATGTCCATTGCTATCTTGTATGGTGTGCGCATTGTTAATAGCTGTTGCATACAAGGATTTTGGATTTTGCTGTATTTTGTTACGAGTCTCAAGCGACTTGACATTTTTATGTACATTGCGAAAAATGTTATGGGACTACTGGAGCATTTTGAGTAATGTGCTCACATAACATAAATTGATGTACCAAGTTGTCGTTGACAGATATTGGACTTAACCTGTCCTGTATGTGTTGTGGCAGTCATTTGTATTTTATTTTTCCATTTGCATGCTTGTATTTGCTTTTGCATATCTGGTTCAAACTTTGGAGGTCCATGGTTTATTTACACCCAAAAGAAATGGGACATTGTAGGATGCCCTTGTTTACTTTCATTTACAGTCCCTGCCTGACAAGCATGCATTTTCGCTCTTTAATAGGCCTTATAGCAGCCTCATGTGGGCAATTGGATGCCTTGCTGCAAGGTACCACCCATTCTAGCCAGCTACCTGCCAAAAATACTCCAAGCAATTCTGTTTCAAAGCTGAATGCCTGCCAAATTGGGATTACCAAGAAGCCTGCAAAAAGCTTATTAGATGGAAGCTTCCACTCCAATGGTAATGGCATGCATGTCTAACAAAACACTTGGTGTGGTTTTAGGACCTGTTTTGTTGTTGGAGTTCGGGTTGCCAGTTTTATCATTTGATTTGGCCTGTACAGTCAGTTGAGAAGGAAAACATTTTTGTACCTCTAGGGTCTGTTGCAGTTGTGGAGCTTGTTCCAAGGTTTTAACGAGGAACGGCCTATATGTATTTTTGGCTGGGTTGAATAGTGTTGGACAGTAATAGTGCATATTTTTCTTTCCTTGATATAAGAAAATGACTTTATTCTTGAACAGTACTTTTTTGAGCCGAGCAAATGAAGGCATGGTTTTGGCTTCATTCGGCACTGAGCGTATGGCATAGAGAATCATCCGGCACCAAGGCTGTAGCTTTCCAGAGTAAAGTTGGTGTTTGTCTTATGTTCGTTATCTATTTTTCTTTGGCCATATCTGTTCATTGTAACTTACCAAGAAGATAGTATATTTACAAGCTGCAATGGCATAAGGCTGATATCAAGTCGCCCAGGTCTTGAGGTTCACTTCTGTGCGATGCAGCCATCAGAACCTGGGTTTCTTTTTAAAATTAGAAGACCTAGGGTGAAGAGCTTCAGAGCTACTTCCTGGTTGGAAAGGAGTTGGCGGAGGGAAAGGAATATCAGGGCACAATGAACCACTAAAAATGTTTATTGGAAATTGAACTCTCTCTTTTTTTTTTTTTTTTATTTGTACATCGGCTGCTCACACTGATCTTGCATGAGTACAGTGAGCTACATCACTAGCAAGAAGGCTACATAAAGAAGGAGCAAAGATCTGCTAGGTCCAAAGGAATTCTCCAGAATGATGGACAATAAATGAGGCAACCCAATCAGTAACTTTGTTCGCCTCCCAAAATACATGCCTGACCTGAAAAACATGGCACTCTCGCAACATCTGTTATGTGTTGCCTAGGAGTGGGTGCTCTGCCTTCCCACACCCTCCTCCAGTAATGTGCTCAATTAATGAGGTTGGGTCTCCCACCAAGATGATAGACCTAGCCTCTAACATATGTCTCGCATAGGAGTCTCTCCCATGCTGCCCTAAGCTCTATCCTAAATGCTAAAACCTTGAAGGAACGACGCTCCCTACAGCAATTAACTTGGAGCCGTGGTCCTTAATCACAAATGCCACTCCAGCACTATCACCACTAGCGGACAGACTCCCATCGAAATTCATCTTAAGATGGTTAGGGGGTGATGGTCTCAAGAAACAAGGACAAATCTGAGCACTGTGATAGCGAAGAGGGGGTCCCAGATGTCCGTAGCCATCTTAGATGAATCAAACCCGACAGTCTCAATAACTTTCACAGCCTGATGGAGAGCCCGTTCCACAACAGATCTCAGGGTGCACTCCTGTTCTCGAAGACTGTCATTTCTATCCAACCAAATGCGATAAGCCAAGTAGACAACAACAATACCTCACTCTGCAGTGCTCGAGAATTGTATGGCAGACCTCACATGCCGTAGAAAGTCCCCAGCCGCCACATCGATCCTCGGTAGGGGAAATGATGCCCTCCTCCAAACTTGTGCTGCCCATGAGCACTCAAACAAAACATGGCTGACAGTCTCCATCGAATCCGGACAGTCCACACACATCAAAAAAATTCTGACTCCCCTCCTAGCCAACATGCTCCCGGTCGGCAGGCAGTCCCAGACCATCTTTCAGGTAAACACTGCCACTTAGGGGTGAACTCGCATCTTTTAGATCCAGCTGCCATCACATCGCCTAGATGCCTCACCACCCATCACTGCCTGTAAGTCAACTGAGTGCACCCTGGCCATCCCGATCGCCGCCCAAACCTGTCTATCCGATGCTCCCTCAGGTAGCGGGATGGCAAGTACCCTCTCAGCTAATTGCACCCCAAAAGTTTTTCTGATCAAAACCTCATCCCATCAAACCTCATCGGGGATAGTCAGTTCACTAACACTGAGTTCGACCAGCCTCGTCGAGTCGACCATCGTCGGCATCCGGCAAAGCGGTTGCTTCGCCACCTACCTATCCTCCAGGACATCAATGGACTGTTCATCACCAATCATCCACCTGATTGTCGGTAACACTGACGGGGTGAAGAAACAGATCTCCCTCCAAATGAAGGAACAGTGATGCCAGGCCTGGAGCTCCGCCCCCATCAAGTGTGCTCCATACTTGGCCCTCAATAAGGTACTCCATAGACTGTCCTACTCCAGAATAAATCTAGCGGCACAACTCGCAACTCGAACCTCTCCCTCGCCAACAATGACCGAACCCCCAATCTTTCCTACGCCACCAGATAGACTACCTCCCACGCCACCAGATGAATGCTTCTCCTGCTTTCCCGCCTACCCCACATGAAATTCTTAAACAACTGCTTTAGAGACCTCAGTAGTGATAGCGGAACAGGTGTGTTTGCCAACAAATAGACTAGTATCGAGCTCCATACCGCTCGCACCAGGATGATACACCCCATCATAGAAAGAGCGTCCATCTGCCATCCCTCCAATCTACATATGATACTTAGCTCGACATCGAAGCAATCACTACGCCAAAGACGTCGGCCAGTGATAGGAACCCCAAGATATCTTATCGTGCCTCCAGCTCGCTTACCTCCAGGATCTCTTTAATAGAGGCCTTAATCTGCGGCTGGATCCTTGGGCTAAAACAAATGGCAGACTTGGCCCTATTCACCAGCTGACCAAAGGTAGAATAGTAACCATCCAGAATATTCCGGATCACCCTCACCGCCCACCGAGTTGCTCGAACCAGCAGTAGACAGTCATCGACAAATAATAGATGCGAGATCTGACACGACTCTGCCACCGGTCTATACACCTCCAGGATCTGATGCTCCATCGCACATCGTAGTGCCCTGGATAATGCATCAGAATATAGAATGAAGAGCAAGGAGGACAACGGACAACCCTACTGGAGATCAGTCGCCGACTCGAAGAACTGTGTGGGTGAGACATTCACCAGAATGGCGAAGAAAACTGAACTCTTTATATATCGGTTTTGGTACTCCGGCTTTTTTTGGGAATTGTCTGAAATTTATCAATGTTACACATTAGAAATCCCCCCCAAAAGGAAATGTCTTAATGTTATCCAACAACTTTCGAGTTTCATCTTTTGTGTCTCCCCTGGTTTATGTAGGATATGCTTGAAAATTCTAAAATAGTAATAAGACTTCGGTGTGGAAAAATTGTATCCAGCAATCATACTGCCTTATGAATGTGCCATGGTGGCGTGTTGTGTAATATAACCATGTTTTTATCTTGTAATTTGCGAGATCTGCTCTGGCTCTCATAGGTCGTAATGTTGTTAGCTACTAGTGTAGAACCCATTGACACTAAAGGAAAATTATTATTTAAACTTGCTTTAATTTAATTATTCTTTGATTTCCAAGTCAAACAGTGAGAATTGTCGACATGTATGTGATAATTATCACAAGACTACTTGCAACAAAGAAGAACTAGTTGCAACTTTCATAAGAAGTATAGATTCAAGTAATATTGCGGATGCATATTGACTAGATCATGACCTGTTACAAGGTGTCGACGCTAAGTCAACAAGAAGAATGTATTAGAATATAGACAAAGTAGTACTTGGCTTTGGTTGATGCTGAGGTGCTGTTACTCTAGAAAGCTCTACTGAAGAAATAGAATAGCAATGGAAAAAGAAGAAGCAAGCTAGCCCTTCCTAAAGCAACAGTTGATGCTGGATAAAACCATACTAAGAGTTGAAATATTTGGGGAGGAGGAGAAAAATAGAAAAAAAAAGAATTATATTTCTGCATGTCTATTACAATGTACAGGAGCAGCCTTTATATAATACTAGGAGGTTGATGAAGTTTGGTAAGGCCGACTAAATTTGGCACAGTCAATCATAAATCAATCAAGGTAAAATTTGGTAAGGTCGATTAAGTTTGGCATAATCAATCAATCAATGGATTCTAACACCACCCATCAAACTCAAGGTAGTAAAGTAGATACCAACTTAAGTTTGAAAATAAGATATCGAAAGATGCCAGAAGGATGAGCTTTGGTGAAGACGTCTGTAGCGTGGACAATCTCAGAGAGAATGCAATTGAAAAACTGATGTACTAGATGAAGAGTAAGAGTAGGAGTTGCTGGGGTTTGGAGCGAGATCGCGCCTGCTAAGTTTACCTTCGCCAAGCTTCTGACAGTACGGTTTGACGCGCTGCTGCTGGAGTTTGGAGCGAGACCGCGCCTGCCAAGTTTACCCGCCAGGCTTCTAATGGTACAGTTTGACGCGCTGAGTTTTGGTGAAAGAGCGAGACCGCGCCTGCCAAGTTTACCCACTAAGCTTCTGACAATACGGTTTGACGCGCTACTGTTGGAGTTTGGAGCGAGACTATACCGGCCAAGTTTACTCGCAAAGCTTCTAACGATACGGTTTGACGCGCTGCTGCTAGGTTTGGAGCGAGACTATGCCTGCCAAGTTTACCCGCCAAACTTCTGACGGTATAGTTTAGTGCGTGTTGCCGCTGCCTCCATGGAGGAACAAAAAAAAAACTAGCGAGAAAAACAGTTGTGTTTTCGGCTTGGGAGAGTGAACACCCAAACCCTCTGAGCCTCTCACATGAAGCACTCGGGAAGAAACACAGTCAAACAAAATAATGAAAAAATAGCAAAAAATAATTAAAGAGAAAAAGAATAAACAAAGAAGGCTATGATTTTATCATGATCTCAATAAGAAAAAGAGACTTTGAAAGCTGCCGAGGCCGGAGCCCTGGCTACCCCCCAAATGAGGCTGAAGAAACAGAGGATCTACAAGTGATGGTGACTACAGAAAAAGGTGAAAGAGAGGATGGCAACAGGTTATGTAATCGGTGGTTCTGATACCAAGTTGAAATATTTGAAAAAAAAAGAAAATAAGAAAAAAAATGTATTTTTGCATGTCTATTTAAAGTACAGGAGCGGCGTTTATATAGACTAGGAGGCTGACAAAGTTTGGTAGGCTGTCTAGTTTAACACAATCAATTACAAATCAATTAAGGTGAAGTTTGATGAGATTGACTAAATTTGGCATAATCAATTAATCAATGAATTTTAACACTACGCAAGGTGGCATGGGACATATGGAACAACCGTACGTGTGTTCAGACTAAAGGCGCTACAGTTGACTTCGGCTGCGCGCTGGACTTTGGCTTCCAATTGGGTGTTGACTCCATGGGGTAAAAAAACTCCTCTTCCTTGTGTTTTCAGAATCCTCTTCATTCCAAAGAAATGAATCATTGATATATATATATATATATGAGTATTTTAGAATTTAGATGGTTGGGATTTGTTGAATTGGATTCAAAGGTTCATATCACTTTTGGTTTAGATGGCTGGGATGTGTTGGATTAGATTAAGGTCAATATATGTAAGTGTGGATAGAGGCTATGCCTTTTAACAGAATAGGTGCGATTTGTTTGTTCCCTTATTTGCTGCCCAAGCACGCAATATACCCTGACGGTGATCGGTGGTCGCCCTTCTCGCATACAAGATGCAGGCGAAGTCTTGGATGGCCCAATTAGCCGTCGCCTTGGCTTTTGGAATTGCTTGGGAGGACAGATAATGATATACCAACGGGTGCGAGTTCTAGCCTTCACAAGTGGCCGGCCAACCGCTAGAACCTTTTACACCCTTGTAAGGTCCTTAAATTCCATCAAAAGCCTACATCTTCTTTAATTCCTTTTGGCTTCCAAGGGCACACAAGAACATGAAGGTGGGCAGTGGGCTTATTCATTAGAGGCAGAGCCGGCTCGAGCCTTTGGCGACTAAGACGGTCGCCTAAGGCCCCCGGCTCAAGAAAGGCCCCGCTCTGCCCAGTGCCTATGAGCCCATCCCACTGCTGCACAATTTTCACATCTGAAAGCTAGCAGGATAGTGAGCTACTGTCTGGCTACGCCGCTACAGTACGTTCCCGACGATAGACATGCTACAGGTTATAGATGACTGAGGTGAGGTAACAGACAGGTGGCGCCTATGAACCTATGGTAATTGACAAACAACGAACATTTCCTTCCTCCTCCTCTGCCGGTGCTTTTCTTTTTTGCTGAACCTTCTCCACTTCTTTAGTTCTCCTCTCCCCATACGCCGGTGCTTCTTCAATTCTTCGACCCTTCCCTTTTCGGCTCGACCATCGAAGGCTTCTCAAATCTTCAGTTTTTGAGCCGCCGACCTTCTCTCTAGCTCTTTAAGAGGCCTTCTTGAGTGGCGGCTATGGCACAGAGATACGGTTTTTACTCCTTTAGTGTCGGAGAGATTGATGCGGTTTCTGCTCTCCTTCGTTCTTCCCTCTCTTCTCTTCATTTAGGTGTTTGAATCTTTATGCTTGATAAAGTTTTTGCAATACGAGCAGACTCTCTGTCTCAAGAATCCTCTGTTATGAAAAGTTCTTGATTTTTTTATTTGGTTGCCGGTGGTATTCTTTTGGTCGGTTCCTCAAGATTCCATCTGTTGTTTTATCCTCTGTTCCCTCTCATCGGTTCCTCTAGTTCTTGATTTTTTTTTATCCTCTGCTATTTTTCTTCTTTGTCGTGGGTCCCTTCAACCTGTCAATGAAATTATTGTAGCGTTGCTTCGGCCATTGTTTAATGTATAAATTATTATACTCCTTCTGTATCTTTGATTTTAAAATTGAGGTTGAGTGGGCAAACATCCCCTGATTTTAGTGCAAGATAGAATAAGGCGTGACCTGGATTGTTTAATGTATAAAGGAGCCTTTTTCCAGCTGGTGTCTGTTCTAATTGGTAAAACTTTTGTCTTATTTGTAGTTCATGAATATTTACCTCTCCCCGTTAGCATCTATTTCCCTTTTTCACAATCACCTTGTGTCATTCTGTCACTACTGTCTTTTTGTGTCATTCTAGCTCTATAATAATTCTCATTTATATGCACCGTGTTCTGTTATCTGTCCTGTTTGTGGTACACCCATACTCCTGAAAACTACCTTGCCGGGAGATACCTGCCCATTTGTTGGTGTTTATTGTTTTGATCAATTTCAAGGTATGTTGACTTTATGTTCCCTTGAATCAGTTCTGATTGGGCATCCTTGTCATGTATAATATCATTTTATGTTATACTAAATTTGTTTTTTACTTTGTATAATATGTTCACAAGTATGTATGTGTTGAATTAAATTAAAATTTTGAAAACTAAATTAGTCAACGGCCAAGTGGCAAACATCCGTGCACAAGCAAGGAAGCAAACATGGAAAAATTTCCAAAGAAAGCAAACCATGACAAGTGTCATGCAGCTAGCGCAAGAGCAAAATGAAAATGTCCCTCGAAGAAGGAAGAAAGCATGAACGGCCAAGATGCAATAAGCCGAAGAATCAAAGAAGCACAAGAAAACACGTCATCAATCCGCGTGAGGGGAATCTTCTTCTTTTGATATGCCTGAGCCTATATAAAGGGTTCTAGGGATCATTTCAAAGTACAATCAAAAATTTTCTCTTCTCTCTATTCCAAGAGTCTAGATAAAAAAGGGCTCTAGGGATCATTGGGGAGAAAAGAAATAAAGAAAATTTTTCTTCTCCTCATAATTTTTTTTCTTTTAAGTTATCTGCAAGCGTGAACGTGCTCTTCTTTCTTCTCTGGAGGCGCACTGACGGGGAAGACGTGGTTCTGTATTGGGTCGTCGTATCTCTATGAAATCTGTGCCAGCAGACCCGTGCGTGGGGGGCATAAACTTTCCTAGGACAGCGCATCAGCGTACTTCGATCCACAGACCATCTTCTCTCTCTTTCTTCATTTTATTATTATATTGTCAAGTTAATTATTTGCTAGTTTATTCTTCTTATTTATTATTTTTGAATATTAGAAATATTTAATTTATCAATTATATTTATGCATCTAGGCTAACATGTATGTGTTGTGGCCATAAAAAGTTGGATGTGGAAATTCCATTACGAGTTGTCAGAAGAAGGAATAACAAGCCAGGAAATTAACTAATGTTCAGAATCAAATCCTAGGATTTAAGCTATGAAATTTGAATAAAATCAAATTGGCTAGAAAATTAACTTTCCAGCTTTACTTTTTTTTCATCATTAAAAAAACAAAGTTTCTTTTGATAAGTTCGCTTTAGGCTCCTAAATGTATTGAGGGCGATGTAATGAGTGGCTTTGATATTGCATGTTTAGGTGACGCTAGACCCGGATGCTAAATTGAAGTGAGCCAAACCTTGGGGAATATCTCCGCTGGTAGTTAACCTCTTCTTGGATCTCCAACGACCACTGGTTCTCGATTCTTATATAGGCTCTCTTTCAATGGTTTACTTGTCTATTGATGGTGCAGGCTGGTCACTGACGACCCGGGAACCGCAGGAACCCACCCTTGTACTTGGCTGCTTCTTGCCCGGCCATAGCTATTGTGTACTAGCTAGAATTGCTACGATACAGTTGCATGCATGGTCTTGTCAATCCTTCGCTGGGACTACAGTACCATGACAGCATCATGTTTTTGAGATGATATATATGAAAATTATGTGATTGAACATAAAGGGGATTTATCCTCTGTCTAATGGCTATTTTGGGAGGTTAGAACTTCTATACACGGCAATCTGGTCAACTAGGTTTAACCAAAAGAAATATATATTGTACGTACCTTCAAGGGTGGCAATCTACTCCACTCTATTGAATATCTGACATGATCTACCCCATTAGAGCAGGTTTTACCCTGACCCACAGTAGATCTAGAGCGGATATGGATAATATAAAGCCCATTCCGAACCCAACTTAGATATATATAACTTATCGCAAACTTTTTGTCCGACTTTTAAAAAATAATAATTTATATGCAAAAGAAATTGATTTTTGTATCTTAACCCAACCCATTCTGTTTAACTCTATCCATCCCATCGCGTTCTGAAGTGGGTACAGATGATGATCCATCCAATCCATATCTGATCCTATTGCCATCCCTAGATATCCAGATGTGCATGATTTTCAACTTAAATCCAAACTAAGGGTTATCCCCAATTTTCATGAAAAAAATTTGTTGAAACTTTACCTCTTTTTTCTATGCTTATGCTTCAACAACACCGTATCCTCTATCAGTATCCATGATGAAAAAACAAAAAAATTGCGATAACAACTTAAGATAGCATAATTTATCTTAAACAGAAAACAAATGTAAATGTTATTTCTGTTAAACACCTAGCATCAAACTATAACTTTCCTTATCTCACAAAACCCAAACATGCTGGCGAT
>JAOXJJ010028650.1:0-23206 GCA_025769935.1 Phoenix roebelenii | reverse complement strand
TTTTATATAACTAGTGACCATGGTTAGGCTCCTCGTCAAGGTTCCTCATCTCTATGACAATCCAACCTTCATCTTGATGACAATATTTCAACTTTAGCCTCATGCCATCCATATATCAGCTCATACATAAGATTAATGTACATGATATGTTAAACTCTCATAAAGCCTTATCAACTTATAAGCTAAATGCTAAAATTCATTAGAAGATCATTCCACTAGCTACCGCCTCCCTCATTGATGATTAAAATCAAAATCAGTTCTTGAAATCACATTGCCATTTGCTTTTAAATTCAAAACCAGAAAACATCTTTAAGTTCAGAAATTTGGCAGTTTTGAAAATACCACAAGCTGGCTCAGCTAAGTACCTTATGACAAGCCGCATCATTCTACTACCAACTAAAATAAAGAATATTTTAGGGCAAACGTAAGCCCGGCCTTTTAGTCATCATAGCCAGCAAAAGAAAAAGAAATCTCCATCTTTATGAATCCCTAAAACCTCACAGAAACCATCAATATGAGAAGATGCTACCAACAACGGATTGAAGACATGAAAAAAGCATCAATTCAAAGCAAAATCTGAAAGAGAGAAAAAGATGCACCAGGATCCTCTCCTGTGCATTGGAGTCCCTTTGCGCCACTCCCAAAACCCTAAAAATTCTCTTGACGGCTGGTGGTGGGGTTGGCTCGGAGGAGGGAGGAGGCCAACAGGACTGAGGTGTGGGAGAGGGCGCAGAGGGGGGGAACCAGAGGCCAACGACAGGTGGTGGGGTTGGCTCCAAGGAAGGAGGAGGCCGACGAGACGAAGATATGGGAGAGGATGGCGAGGAGAGGGGACATTTAGGTTTAGGGTTCTCGTTTCTTTTTTTCCAGCTGCCAAGTAAAAGTAAACTAGAGTTAACTCTGGATAGGCTAAGAGTGGAAAGAATTTTTTTATTCCAAATTGGTGACGTGGCAAACTGTGATTGGATGGTCTACAGTCCAAGTTGGTAGAACTAATCTACCCAATAATTTCTCCACATCTTGGCCTTGTAATTGGTGTCTTCTTGCCACGTCATAAAATATATGCCACCTGTGTAGGTCCTTTGAGTTAGCAATGTCGAAATGATAGTAATGGCTCAACTGAAACATTTTTATAACGTCAGAGGTAACATTGCAACTTTTAAAAAGTTAGGGACTCAAATAAGTTTGAGGCCAAACCTTAGGGACTAATTTAATAATTAAGCTGTAATATAAGTTTAACAAAAAAGACATCACAAATCCAAGTAAGCAAAGCTATCTACAAAAAAAATTTAAAAGAAAATCATATGTAAGTTTTCATAGAGGAATATAATACTTGAGAAACAACAATATACCACAAAAACAAGTAACATTTCAAGAACATCACCACTAAGCTGAGTGGCTAAAATCTATAATGCAACCCATAAAAATCGGCAACGGCATAAAAAATAAAAATACAAAAAAAAGTACAGAATGAAAAAAGAAACTCAGTGAAATGTTTAAGAAATAACCTTGAGGAAGATGGATAAACATGTTGCCAGAAAAGACTAATGTCATGAAAGCTTTCAAAACTCTATTTGCATACATGGCGGTGTTAATATTGTCATCTTCCGACACAAAGTTGGTATTGAGTAACCTAATTGCTTTATAGATGACAAAGGTCTCAGACAACAACCCAAAGTGTACTACTACACCAAAAATAGTACTTTACAAGTAAATATGAAATAAAGAAAATTAACAATGGTCCAGTAAGCGAAAGTAATGGCCATGCAAAATATAAATAATGATACACACAATACAAGGAAAGGTCAGTTTATATGATGACTAACCAGACCTGACATGGAGCAACCAACCGTTACTGAAACAAATCAGTAGCCATCTCGAAATTACAAAAATAAAGAAAAGAAATCAGATTTTTCATTGTAAAATTAAAAAAAGGTTATAGATTGACTACCATGAACTTGCCAAATACGAAACAAAATGTGATACCAATTATGATCCCAGACATAACCTCGGAGGTCAGCTTTGCAAGTCTAGTTTCTCATAAATAGTGTAGAGCAGAGTCACAAGAGAAAGCACCTTGTACAAATCTGAATCAACTGCTGGGTCTCCAAGCCCAAAACGACTCAAAACTTTCGCACAATCAGTATATTTTCAAAAATAAAAAAGAAATCAAACTTGCAAACTTTTACAAATCTTTGGATCGCACGCCGAGTAAAAAAATAGGGAAAGAACTTAAAGGAACATGGTTGATTTCAAAATCAAAATTATGCGACTGAAATTAACTTTTAACCCACAAGCACTTATCTAAGACGAGTTTACAGTATCGCACTTAGCAAAAGCCACATGATAGAGATCGACTCACATACATATCAAAAAGACTTGTATTCATTATTTTTCACAAGCAAACAAAACGTATTTGGTACCAGAATAATATCAAGACACAAGATTACATTGCACGACCGAAAAGAAATACATGAAAACACGGATGACAAGAACTGCAAGTCAAGCCAAAAAAAAAAAGAAATGAAAAATGAAGATAAAAGTAATCTTCTTCCAATTCAACAGTATAGAATCTAACAGTGGCTTCAATAAAATCTCCATTCAATACATAAATCAAGAGAACAATACGTGTTTAATGACTGCCCAAAAGATAGAATGCATGGAAGGGCACCAGAAATGGTACGAAGAACCAATTTGCTGTAAAGATGACCCATCTCAGCAATACTTCAAAAATAAATCCGAGAAAAAGAAAACCAAGTACTAGACATTTTATTGCACGGGTATAAAAAGAACCGATTTTTATTTGCACACTGGATAGATAATCCAAACCTCCGAACTGCAAGGCCTCCAAGAAGCTTGTAGCGGAGCGACTCGGCCTGAGCGATGGCACAGAGGCCCCTGCTGTTCACCTTCTCGGCGTACAGCTCGACGCTGTTCTCCGGAAAGTTGAATCTTTTCTGCACCACCGACGTCAGCTCCCTAATCCTCCTCCCCTTCTCACCTGAACCAACCAACAAAAACCAATGAACATACCAGAAAACCCTAATGTCCGATCAAAAAGCCCCAAATCTCGAGAGTAATCACCGAGAACGTTCTGGGTCCGCGTCGCCCGGATGATGATCTCGGTCCGCATCGGCGTAACCCTAACCTCAACGCCGGAGTACCCATCCTCAGCAAGCTCCCTCGTCAAGACCTCGTTCAACTCCGCAAAGAAGACACCATCCGCGACGAACTAAAAGAAAGGGAAAGATCGACGGAAACTGGTGATTTGGGACCAAAAAAGTAGAGGAAAAAAATTGGAAGAAAGAGGGGGATTGGATGGGAGAAGGAAAACCTTTCGCTTTTTGCTCATCTGGGTCGCCATTTTTGGGGAATGTAGGGGACGAAATCGACCGCCGTTCTTCTCCGGTGCGCGGCAAAACCCCCAGAAGGAAAAGGGGAAGAGACGATGGGGAGAGCAGAGGGTTTTTTCCCTCGACAAGCGGCATAACGGTTCTTAAAAGATGGCGGTGTTGGGGAGGATCGGACGGTTGGAAGAGCTTAGAGGTAGCTTGGAGGGTTGAGATTAATTTTTCCAGGTTTTAGGAGGCTTTCAGGTGGTAAGTGGGTTACCCTAGAATTAACGGACTCTTGGTACCCTGCAACCCGGCCCGCTAAGATGCGGGTTTGGATACAGAAAGCATATTTCAGACGTCACCTCTCTCTCTCTCTCTCTTTCTCTCTCTCTCTCCGTAGCCATTCAAAAATATTAGAAAAAAAAAACGTAGAGGGGATGTGATAGTCTTGTAGCTCTTTCCGAGGATACCACCAAAGTATTGGGCAATAAATGAGGTGACTCACTCAGTGGTCTATTCATCTTTGGATATACATGAATAGTTGGAAAGGAATTCACAATCTATCATCAACTTATGGATGTCTCGCGGTAGCAAATATCCATTGCTAGCTATATGCTGACTCTGATCCATTCAATTACTATAGCCAAATCTCTTTCAAAATGAATATAATCCATTCTCAAGACAAGTCTCGCATATGTGCTGGCTCTTGATCCACTCGAACATCATCTTTGGTTCTTAACAGTGGACTCGAATATTTTTTTTTCTAAAATTGTAGCTGATATCTAACGAGTACGAATACACCCAACAAACACGAATGTGTTTGAGGCATGTGAGAGATCGATAACTATTGGGCTGTAACCAACCCGAGCTTGCAGCATGGTTTGAACGGGACAATACTAATAACTAACCAGCAGGAAAAAAAAATGTAAGGTACTACAAAAGTGGTTTCTAGAAACGTGTGTACATAGAAAAGGAAAATATATTAGAAAATGCTAAACGATGTCATTAGATTTTGGAAGACGGGAATATGAAGCCAACGTCCATCTTTTCTCATTATATATGAGTAAATCAAGAGTGCAGCATGTAAGAAAAGAGTCGGATATAGTACAAAATAGTAAATATATTTTCTATTTTAAAAATATATTATTTTTTATTTGTTTAAATATGATGTGAGAGGAAAAAATATTAGAATCTAGAGAGATTAGACCAGTGCATTCCTTTCCCCTTGATCATGTATAGATTTTTTAAGGCACAAGATGCACAAAAAATACATATGTATATATGGAGAGAGATTATAAGAGGCTAGTCCCTGCTCTTTTTTTTAGCCTATAACCATCCCATCCTCGAGAGCTAAATATCTAACTAGAAACCTGTCATTTTGGCCAAGTGGCAAGGATTAATACTATCTAAAAAAATATTTATTTGTGATATGAAGAAATATATTAAAATTGAATGTATATTTCTGATTTTGGAGGTCCAAGGTGAGGCTTTAGGCTTTAAGGCCATCCTTGATTAGCCTCAAAACCTTTCACATTATATATTAGTAGTTGTTAATACTAATGTATTATAATATGTACTTGAAGGTTTGCTTAATTTCCTTGATATTACTTAGACTTATTAGTCATTCCTGATGGTTTTCAAGAATGAATATCCCCTAGGAATGGGAAACGGATTCATGGTTTGTATTTTGAGAGCCAAACTTTAGGAGGAAAAAAATAGAATAGTTCTATTAAATATAGCAATCCCCACCCTAACTGAAAAAAGATAAATATCCATGGAAATATATTTTTGAACATTAGCTCTCGAGATTAATTTGTATGGACATTGATGAAATTGGACCTTCATCAATACTCCAAGAAGTTTTGCATTAGACTAAATTGTTAAAAGAAATCAAATAAGTATGATTGGATTACAGAAGTCCTACTATAGGAAACCTTTGAATTTTTATAATCCAATTATAAATATACAGATTTTTGACATGTATGATACACATGCAGTAATAGAATCGAGAAAATGGAAAGATGAAGATCATATTGAGACTAGTGACTAGCAGAGTAGGGAAAAATATGGAGTATTAAGATATGAGGTCTCAGAGCAAGAGGTGTGCATGAATTTTTAGAAAAAAATGTTGAAACCATGGCTTAAATTTTGAATTTGGTCATGTTAAGCAAGCCTCCAAAGCTTTCCCGTTTTATGTAGAGTTAGTCAAACACGTACATATATATATATATATATATATATATGTAAGGAACCCCCACCTCCAAGAAGAAAGTTTGGTCATGTATAAAATGATAAATATATATATTCCTTTTCTTTTAGGATGCAATATGTTAGATTTTAATTTTTTAGATGTAGAATTTAAGAAATAAAAGATAAAATTTTATAAAATCTAGAGAGAGTCTAGACCTCCGTATTCTTCCTCTCTTGATTGCATGCATGTTACTTTCTCTATAAAGTGCAGAACACATAGAAAAATATATAAAGATTTTGAAATCAAATAGATATATGTACCAAAAAAAATCAAGTATGTGTATATAATTTGTGTATATAGGAGGCCCATGATAAGGCTTCAGAGCTGAAGACTAGCCACATGTGGCCATCCTCGAAATCTTTTTACTATATACACTAGAGTTCAAAATATACGATATACATGCAAACAATGGATATCAATGATTCTATAGGATTGGGAAGAATAAGTAAGAATCCTTTTTCCTCATCGGCATATGCAAACATATTCCATTGTCTCTCTAATTGTAATGAATTAATTTTAGTTAGAAAGCGTTTTTGAGATATAGTATTCTAATTGTAGAAGGAAAGTTTTAAATTTTAATTTCTCTAATGTCTAGTGCTTGAAGAAAAGATCATGTAGGGAAATCAAAATATTAAAAAAGTATTTTCTAGACATAATGGTGCTAAAAATTTCCATGTGCTTGCATATGCGCTTACATAAGAGAGAATAGAGAGTATCATATATATTTTTTCCTTTTCTTAAGTTGGGAGGTGCATAAGTTTTGATGTTTTTTGGGAGACCTAGTTTCAAGCTTTGAGGTTGCTTGCATAAAATCATTCTCGAAGCATTGCCCATCATACACTAATAGATATATTAGTAGATTAGTAGTTATTAACATTAATATCATAAAATATTAATATATAAATGTTAATCATTATATTGTATACTGCAAGATTTGCTTCGTTCTTTTGAGATTTCATGGACTTCTATCATGCATGATTAAGAATTAGTTATTTTTTGGATTTGTAGGAATAGATATCCTTGACATGTGAGAACCATTATTGATTCCTAGAACAATTTATACATAGCCTTAGTGATTTTATACAATAAACAAAATTGATTATAAACGATACGCTTTAATTGAGTACTCAAACAATTTTAATAGATATAAAATCCTCCCACTTCTTCTATAAGGAAAAAAAGATAAATATCAACAAAAATGGACATCAAGAATCATAAGCTTGTTAATTTCTTAAATCACACTATCTATATCTGTATTATCATATAAATAAATTTAAGATATGTCTTATCATTATCAAAATTGATTTTATATAAAAATTTGCCTTAGAGAAGAAATAGTGAGAAAGGTAAGCAGATTGAAATTCTTTAAAAAATAAATCTAAAAAATAGAAATTACTTATTTTTTTTATATTGAAAATATGCTTACATGTTTTGGAGGTTGGATATGTAAAACTGGTTTCAATTTTTTTTTCATTATATTAAAATAGGAGTCCAGCATATACAATGTACATCTATGTTAGAGACCTCCCACCTATAATAAAATGATCTTCTGATGTATAAGATGATAAGTATATCTTTTATGTTTCTCGATAAAATATATTTTTGTTTAATAATGTTGATGTTTAAGAAAAATGGAAGATGGAAATTTCTAAACTTCAGAGGGAGTTTATATCCTCAAACTTTTCTCTCATTCGATCACATACACATAATATTTTTTCAAAATGTTAATATGCTATGTAAAGGATAAGGGGACATTGAGGTTGAGTTTCTTTTTTCATATTTGTGGGATCCATGTTGAAGCTTGAGGCTCTTAAATCAAATTGTCTTATATAACTAGTTTTAAAACCATTTTAATTATCTACAGTGACACTTATAATGCATGTAAATTTTATTTTTTTATGGCAAATCCTAAGTAAGGAGATGAGTGAGAAGATTATAAATTTTTTCTTAGTTCTCTTTAACAATGCCTTTGCACGATCATCAAAAAGATTTAATCCTCCCTCATAAATTCACCACTCGCTATCAAAACAATTTTAAATATGCTCCTTCCCTCTACTTTCCTATCATGCATGCTTGAATAAAGAAAATGATATAGGACAATGTCTAGATTTTCAATTGTTTAGATTATGATAGAAGAAGAGTTAGGATAGAGCAAGGCCTCTTTGTCCACTAGTAGCATTTTCTACCCTTTAGCTTTCTAAAATTGATTAAGTTATTGGCATAGAATCAATGGTATAACACATGCAATTTCTGTTTGATGCTTGATAATTGTCATAATCATTACTGATATTAAAGAGATCAAGGTCTCAAAAACAATGCTTATGCTTTGTTGGTCAAGGTAGGCAAAGAGGAAAAAGAAAATCATGATTGAAACCAAGAGAAGCTTAGAGTTAATAGACAAGAGTTCCAAAGAAACAAAAATGGTTTCAAGGGCATATAACTATCAAATATTACAAATAACTAACTTATTTGCACTTTTTATAATAAAAGGGACTAATATGTCTTTGTCCCCAATAAAGGGATACATCCATCAAAATCTTTTTCTAGAAAAAAAGAGAGAAGAAGAGAAGAAAATAGAGGGAGAGAGAGAGAGGGGAGGGGAAGAATAAAGTTGAAGAGTTTGGTATAGGCAGCGAGGACTGACTATATGGAGTAAATAAAAAGTAAGATACATGGGAATTGAAAGGTTGAGCTTTGGTTTGAAAATTGAAAGTTTGAGAAAATTGTTTGAAAAATGATGAATTAAGAATAAGATAAAATAAATCAAGTTACATAAGGCTACTCAAATAAAATTTAAAAAGTTTAGCTATGAATAGTTTTTCTAAAATAATAGTAAAAATGAGAGTTCAACACGTGCGATCCACATACAAGAGACCCCCCCTCTAAGAAGAGAGTTTGATCATATATAAGATGATAAATATATATTTTTAGTTTTATCAAGATATATCATACAATTTTCTATTTTATAAGTTCAATATTAGAGAAAAATAGAAGCTGGAAGTTTCCAGACTTTAGAGAGAGAGAGAGAGTTAAGACCTGCATATTTTTTCCTATTGGATTGCATACAATATTATTTCTTTTCAAGGTGTTGAATACACCATGTAAAAGATGAAAAACATTAAGATTAAACATATTTCTTTCCTACTTCTAGGGTTCATAGAGGCTCAAGATTGTTAGACCAAACTATCTTATGTAGCTAGTCATAAAATCATTTTTTATTATATAAACTAGCATGTGTGACTCTGTTTTTTTATTAGTGAAGCATGGGCAAGGAGAGGAGTCGAAGTTTCATGATTATCCATCTCCCATACTATCTGATAGGGTCCAAAGAAATTGGCATGTTGGGAGTGCATAGGAGCAGAAAATTTTTTGGTGTAATTTTAAAATGAAGTCGGCTTCAGGTTTTGAAGTTGGCCTCAAAAGCTCGCATATTTAAAGTTGGCCTCAAAGGATCGCACATATACACACATATATACTAGTACTTAGCACGTATATATTTTTCTTAGTAAGAGAGAGAAGAGATATGGAGAGTTGCTCTCTCTTAGCATGCCAGTCTTCTCTCTCCTCTCACTACAAGTGCAAGCCCTTCTAGGTTGAGTTTTTTTTTTAATTTGATAAAAAAAATTTATTTGATCAAATTATATGGAGCCTATGCTACACATATATTGTTAATTGTTAATGTCTTTCCTATTTAAATTAAAATTTTGATGAGAAGGAACATAGGAATTGTTTTTTCCTTTTCTCATGTAATTATAACCCTACTAGAAGAGAACTATTGGAGAGAGAAATATGATTTTTCATAAAAAGATGAACAGGGAGGAGAGAGAGATGATAGGAAAAGAAAAAGAATAGGTAAATGCATGGGAATTGAAAGATTAGGGAAAACTGTATGATAAGAGGCTAGCTATATAAGAGAACTCAACTAAAATCTCAAAAATCTATATACAGAAAGTTTTTGCTATTATAATTATAAGATATATATTAGTAATGAGCATGTGCCATGTATGTACTTTCCATAGAAAGAGAAAAAAGAAAAGGGGAGTTGATCTCTCTTAGCATGAGTGTAAGATCCTTTTCAAGGGAAATGAGTGGTTGAGTTTTTTTTTTTATTATTTGATAAGAAAAAAATTATTTAATCAAACTATATGGATTCTATACTTCACATCAATTGTTAAGAAATAATCATCTTTCTTATTTAAATTAAAACTTTGCTGGAAAAAACATCCATATTACTTGTTGTTTTCTTTGCTATTTATATTAAACTACTCTATTCAAACGAAATTATTAGAGAGAATAATATACATATTCTTTGCTATTTTTATTAAACTGCTCAATTAGAAGAAAATTATTGGAAGAAAAATGTACTTATCCAAAAAAAGGAGAGAGTGAAATGAAGAGAGAGATGGGATGGGGAAGAAGAAATTTTCAAAATTCATGCATGGGAGGTGGAAACCACTTGGAGTGAAAACAGAGCAAGATGCTAAGGAGTTAGAAATATCAGGCTTTGTTTTTTTTTTGGAAAATCGAGAGGCAGTGGACATGGAAGGCCAAAATTATGGAAAAAATATATGTTCGGATCTTTTGTGGTGCTATTTTTGTATCATAGAGTCCGACCACGTCATCCATTTTATAGATAGTTGGTTCTCATTTATTTTTGAAATATGATGAGATACTATTAGTACGATATATGCATATTGCAGTGATGAAAGAGGGTCGTTCATCTTCGAGATGGATAATATGATAACTATCTACAAAACTTCATAATACAAAAATTGTACTAGCTGTATATAAGCACCAAGCTATAATCTAAGAAGTCAATACAATCTTCAAGATATATATCAGTACCTAGCATGTTCTATGCATTTGTGTTTTTATAAGGGGAAAAAGAAGAGAAACAAGGAGCAACCCTTGTATGCAAACCTGAGTGTGAGCCCTAAATGATACATAAAGATATATCTATATCCTAGTCGACTTAATCCTAGTCACATAGGAGTAGAAAGTATGATATATATCAATGGCATGTAGAAGTATACACCAGATATAATTGAGATGGTATAGATAGAGACGTTTATTTCTAGGGTCTTGCTATGCTGCTACTTTAACTTTAGAACGATCGCAGTATAGGGGAATTCGAGGGGCGCGAGCGAGGATGGTGCCGTTATAATGTTATATTGGCTTGGTCGGAGGAGGTCCACCCATGACCATGTCGTCCAACTTCGTCGAAATCCGGCAGGGGATGGATATGGCCGCCGGCGGGGTGCTCGCCGTGCATATATCTCCATCCAAAATTGTAATTGATACCATCGTGGCCATCCATTTTGTAATGGATGATTAGGATTTTGGCGTACGGAAATGGAAGGGGAGCGCCATAGCAGACTACCTTGCCCGATGTCAGGCGGCGTAGCAGACCATTGAAAGCAAAGCGGTCCGAAATCCGACCGTACTCTGTAAGTCAGTTCTCTCTCTTTCTTACCCCAAAACCCCCTTTTCTCCTCCCGCTCCCTGCCGTCTCACGCCGTCAACGCCCGAATCGCCAACCGTTACGATCCGACCATCTGGTTCTCTCTCTCTTTCGCTCTCGATACCTTGGGCTTTTTGTTTTCTTTTTTTTTTTGGCTAATTTTTTTTGTTATTTTTCGTATTTTTTCGCGTTATATAGGGTTTTAGGGTTTCGGCTCATCCTGCCTAGACAGTTCATGCGCTTGCGATCTGGATTCGATATCGAATGGAGATGATAATATCCCATTTCTTTGATATCTGATCTGAAGTGGTTATTTTTCTCAATCAGTAAGAATTTATCGATTTTCCATTTCGTTTTACAGTTCTCGAGCTGTAGCATCACAAAGTTGAATTTTTGCTAAAAGTTTCTTCTTTTTTTTACTCTTCCATTTTTACCTTTTAATTCTGTTTATTTTCCTCATTTGCTCACCGTATTATGTTGGGATGTTCGATGACTATATTGGATAGAGTTTGTCAGCGGTTGTTTCATCTAATCATTGCAAGTTAAGAAGTGAAGAAAAAGCTCGAGTTTTTTTTTTCTGGCAAAATTACATTTTTTTAAAAAATTATCTCGTTTTTTCCCTTTTAAATTCTCTTAATTTTACTCTATTTCCTTCTGATTTTGTGTAAAACGTTTCTAATAGTTATTTTAGATTAAGTTTAGGTTCGCGGGCAACTGATTTGCATAATTTGGGGAACAGAAAATTAATGGGCTCGACTGTCTGCTGTTTCTAATCTGTAGCATCAAAAACTAGACTTTTTGATTAAAATTTCTTCTTCTAAATTCCCTTCTAGTTCTGCTAACGTTGTCGTGGTCACTGGTGCATGCCGTTAAATATATACGTGAGGTGTAAACTTCATTTTGATTTTGTCGGTGTATTATTGGAGCAGAACCAAGTGCTGCTTTATTTCAATTTGCAGGAGACTCTGGATGGTTCTTCCATGGGAGAGCCGTTGGATCATAATTTGGATTTAGTTCCTGTAAGTGGATCATCCATTGCTGGAGAAGGGTGGGTGCCTCATGCTGAAAAAGTGCACGAGCCCATTGTTAGAGGAGGAGAAAACTTCATTAATGAAAAAATTCAGGAATCCATTGTCGGAGATGGGCCGGGGCCTGTTGCCAAAAGAGGGCAGCAGCCTCATGCTGAAAATGCGCTGGTTTGTGCAAGCGGATCATCCATTGCCAGAGAAGGGTGGAAGCCTAATGCTGAGAAAGTGCAAGAGCCCATTGTTAGAGGCGGACAAAACTTCATTAATGAAAAAGGGAAGGATTGCATTGTTGGAGAAGGGCCAGAGCCTGTTGCGAAAAGAGGGCAGGAGCCCCTTGATAAAAATGCGCTGGAGCCTGCTGCTGGAGAAGGGCAGGAGGCTATAACAGAGAATAAGCACGAGTTTGCAGCTGGAAATCAGCCCGAGTCTGTTGCTGAAAAAGAGCAGGAGATTGCTCAAGAAACAATTTTAGGTGATGATAGCACTCCACGTGTGGGGATGACTTTCAAATCTCCCGAAGAAGCCTTCAGATTTTATGACCAATATGCTTGTCGTACTGGATTTGGCATTAAAATACTACACTCAATGTACTACAAAGATGGACGATGTAGGTATCTCATGCTCTCGTGCAACAGAGATGGTAAAGTGAACTATAAATCTGAGAAAGTGGCACCTAAAACAAACTGCAACGCGAGGTTTGGACTGGTATGCCATAAAGATGGATTGCTCCATGTTAAGAAAGCTATTAATGATCATAACCACCCCCTTACTCCAGGAACAGCTCACTCCCATCCATCCAAGAAGAGGAAACAATATCTTGGAGATATTGATGGAGACAGGATGCTTTCAGACAAGTTGTGCCAAGAACATGGATCTACAAAATCACGGAAGCAAGGAGCTGGAGATAACAAATGCAAGTTGAGACTTGTGGAAGGAGATGGTGAAGCTCTTCGTCAGTTCTTTGTTGTTATGCAAACCAAGAATTCTTGCTTCTTCCACTCGATCTGTCTGGATGAAGAAGGTCGTTTGAAGAATGTGTTTTGGGCTGATGGCAGGTCAAGAATAGCGTATCGGTATTTTGGTGATGTTGTTTTATTTGATTCTACCTTTCTGATAAGTAAATTTGATTTGCCTCTTGTTTCAATTGTTGGTGTAAATCATCATGGCCAGTTGGTGTTGCTTGGTTGTGCTTTGCTTTCCGATGAAACCAGTGAGACATATACTTGGCTATTTAAGACTTGGCTATCTTGCATGCTCGGACAAACTCCAACTGCCATAATCACTGACAGAAATAGAGCCATACAGCAAGCAGTTGCTAAAGTATTTCCTAGAGCTCATCACCGGCAATGCATGTGGCATATAATGAAAAGGCATCCAGAAAACTTGCAAGGATGTGCGCAATACAAAGAAATTAAGAAGACTTTTAAGAAAGTAGTATATGATTCTTTGACAGCTAATGAGTTTGAAGAAGACTGGAGAAAAATGGTTGAGAAGTATGGACTTGGTGATAATGAGTGGATCAAGTCGCTGTATGAAGATCGACATTGCTGGGCTCCAGTTTTTGTGAAAGACACATTTTGGGCAGGAATGTCTGTCACCTTACGTGGTGAGAGCATGAACTCCTTCTTTCATGAGTATATTGATTGCAAGACTTCCCTGCAACAATTTCTTAGCGAGTATGAGGTAATCATGCAAAGTAAAAATGAAAAAGAAGTTCAGGCAGATCTTGAATCACAACATCAAAGCACTCAATTGATAACGCAGATTTACATGGAACAACAGCTATGTAAAGTCTACACAATAGACATGTTTAAAAAATTCCAGGAGGAGATCAAGGCTTTAGTATATTGTGTTTCTTCACTGATAAAGGTTGATGGTCGGATATCTATCTTTGAAGTACAAGAACATGTAAGAGCAAAAGATGGTAAAACCATAGAACAGAAGAGATATGAAGTTCGTTATGATGAAAATGAGTTGGAGATTGCATGTGTTTGTTGCTCTTTCCAGTTCAGAGGTATACTTTGTAGGCATGCTTTGTCTGTGCTTCACTTTCGAGGTGTGGCTGAACTTTCATCTAACTATATTCTTCAGCGTTGGAGAAAAGACTTTAAGCAGATGCATTCTTTGAATTGCTTTCCTAATGAGGTTGTCGTTGATGGGACAATGGAATGTCATGAAATATTTCGCAATCGTTGCCTTAAACTGGCTGAAATAGGAATGATGTTAGATGAAAAACATGAATTTGCAGCGAAGGTAGTCAACGAGGCAATACAGAAACTTCTTTCAGATGATAGCACATGTGAAGATACGCAACCTGAGACTCTTTCTCTTGAAGCTACGACAAATTGCGACATGGTTAGTTTTAGTGCCAATGACGATAGGGATGTGGGAAATGAAAATCATGGAATCCATGATCCTTTGCAAGTAAGCAGGCAGATTGGAAGTCACCCACATTTTCAATTTTTTCAAGATAGGGTAGGAATTTCTAATCTATACATTCATTTTTTCTTGTGCGTATTAGTCCATTTCATCCCGTCATCCGATATGGAGCGAATTACATGTCACAGGTTCAGGCTGGTCAGCAGTCAACCGGCTATAGGTCGGGAGCAGAGTGGAGCTTCCAGCAATATTTTCATGTAAATAAGCTATTAATTACCTTATCTTCAATTTCTGTTTTTTTCATTTTTATATCAAATCTTAAACTGATGGTTGAAATATCTTCTGTAGTGATTTGGTTGATATACTTCAACCTGCAGGACACTCAGATACTAGAGGCACCTTCTTGCTCAAGGCCTTGGTAGGAGAGGAAGCTCCGGTTTGCTAAATAGTAGCCACAGGTAAAATCTAGAGTCCCTTGCCATGATCCATATTTTACAATTCCTTTCTGCTTTGGATTGGATGGAGTGAAGTGTTTTTGGAAGAAACAAAATAGGTTGCTTGAGAAGTCTGTCAGATGGAAAACTTTTTCTGGTGGTGATTATTTTTATTACCAGTCTGGTATTTGATTCTCTCTGGTGCATGGTATGTCCAACAGATTTCAAGAATGACCACTGAAAACCAATCAATCTGCTAAAAAGGACTTTGCCATCCTTTTTAGCTGGGGAAAACTGTGTGCGCTTCCTGAAAGGGACCTGATTTGGATGGCTTCAGAACCGCAAGAAAAGCTTTCGTGAGCTGGTATCTACATGGTGTTATCTTTCTGCTTTACTTTGTAAGATATGTTTATTGATTTCCTAGAATGCAATAGCTGAAAACAGTTATTATACTATGTAAAATTCATGTAAGAAAATGGTTGTTTAATGTTCCCTGGACTTCATGACACCTAGAACTGTCCTTTTTTGGCTTTCCTTTAATGGATCAATGTTTAAATTATTTTCTCCTTTCTCTTCTCTCAGAAGGGTTCGATTTGCTTATGAAATTGCTATTTAATCATGGAATCAAGTATTGGACAATTTAGATTTGATTCACTTGGGTCTACTTCTTTGAAGTCTAATAGCACATTGTAAAGAATCGAAATCATATGTCCCATTGGCACGCTTATCCTTCTTGCTAATACGAGTTAACTTTTTGTACTTCAGATGGTTTCTTTAGGATTCGTGCTGTTACTGAGATAATGCTTATCACCTACAGCTGTATAATCTCGCATTTCAAGATGAGTAATTTTGATCAATTCACAACCTGTATACAAGGTAACAAGGATATATGAAAATTGTGCTGTTTAGGTGATATTTCAATGGGTTATTAATGGTAGTAGATGGAGAAACCTGAAAATGACCAATTCTATCTTATAATTGCAAGTAGCTAATGTTTTAGTTGTGCACAAGTATCAACTGTGCACAATTATCAACACCTTAGTATTGATACCTGTATATGACTCTTTCAGGTGTTCCTGAGTGAAAAATCTTTAGATATCATTAGTTCAGAATTCTACAAGACTATTCTTAAATAATCTGTTATCCGTCATTTTTCTTTTTCTTTGATCTGCTTCAGGACTGAGGAGATCAAAATTTTGTGGTTCAAATGTTGCGCAGAATAAACGGATTTGCTGGAATTGGGGCAACTTGGTCCAAGCAAACTGTCAGCAAGTCGGCTTTGCCTCACCACCTTCTCTAGGACTATAAGTGGATTGGATTGACTCACTTTCAATCTGGAATTGATTTAAAATGAATCTGGTTCAATCTAAACCAAAGTTATGTAGATTAGGTTTGGATTGAAAAATATGACCCAATTTCGAATATTGGTTGGATTTGGATCACTAAATTCTTAATCTGAACTCCAATCAACTGAAATCAAATCAAAACTAATATATTATGTAATTTAGAAATCTCCTTGAGTATAACAGACTAATTTTCTTTTTATAAAATTAACATATTTGGCGATCAATTTGTGTTGTTGATTATAATTTATTTCTGGTATCATTAAAATCTCATGCAATATATATTGTTGATAATGTCTATATATTGCATATTATTATTATGGTTTTTATTGCATAACATGTTAATGATATAAGTAATCGATGTATACATGTTTATTATGGTCTGTTTGGATTCTTTTTTTATGCCTGATTTGAACCACAAACCCAATGGATTAATAAAATAAATGGAAGTTTAACAAATGCTCTTTCAGTTGACTGCCATTTTATATCCGGTCCTTATACGCTTACCATCTAATATTTAGTCCTATACACACTTACACCAGTATTCTGCACTTGCTTAAGTTGGTGCTGCATGCGCACGCAAGCATGCTCTTGCATACCCTTATATCTGTCCTGTACATCCTTATACCAGATTTTGCACATACTTTTGTCGATATTGCATGCACTTATATTCATGCTTTGCGCACTTATATTCATGTTGCGTGCACTTATACCCATTTTTTATAGGGCCAAGGACTGGATATTAAACCACCATTTAGATCATGGGGCAGGAATTAAACTTTCATTTGATGGGGACTAAACATCAAACAATAATCATTCAATTATCTGTTAAGGTTAAACCTGAAGTGATCTCTACCCTATTAAAAAATGGATTATAGTTTACCCTAAGGATTGGATTAGGCTATTCTAACCCTAAATCCCGCTCAACCCGCTTGTAGCGCTAAGTTTCCCCTCTGCTATCTCACCATCAGTGAACAGCGATAACAACTGAAATAATGTTCTTATGGTTCACACTGCAAATACTCTCTCTGCTCCTTCTCTTCTTTTTTCTTACAATTGTTTTTGATACTTTTTTTAGCCGACCCAAACTAGTTTAAAATTAAGGCATAGTCGAGTCGAGTTGTATATTTTTTGTCTAATGTCCTTTGTTCTTTTTTTCTTTAAATGTATTTCTGTTACCTTTCTTATGGGTTTTATGTGACCTGTTCATTCTTGTGGTTTTGAAAGTTTTTCATTTAGGTGTTAAATTGAGATTCCTAGAACCCAGCATCTCTTTTTGTTATAAATATTTCATTACTTTAAAAGTGGGAAAAATGGGGGTTTTTAAATTTTGCTGAAGTTTGGTAGGTCTTCCATGTTTGCTGTTGTTTTGTAAGTGGAATAAAAACTGAAGTTTCTGAGCAGTATTTTGTTATTTATCTCCCTTTTTTTTGCCTTTTTAACTTTTAAAATATTCCTCATTCCCCTTACCACATTATGTTCTCACAATGGTTATGCTAAAGTTAGCATGAATTTATGATTACAATGCTTCAACAGAACCAAGCATGGGTTTGTTCCCTTTTGTCAGAGATTTTGGATGATTTTTTTTTTCTTTCCCATGGAAGGTCCATCAGATGATAAATTAGAACTAATTCCAGTAAATGATGCATTCATTGTTGAAGAGGAGTAGGAGCCCATTGCTAGAGATGGCAGGACCTTGTTGCCGGCAAAAGGGCAGGAGCCAATTGCCAGCGAAGTTGTCGATTTTACAGTGGTAAAGAGGTCTGATGCTATAAAAAAAGCAGGAGACTGCAAGCTGAGGATGGTGCATCACAGGTAGGGATAATATTCAAATCTTTTGAAGAAGCTTTCAGAATTTTCTTTGAAGATGGGTGATGTAGGTACCTGACACTGTTGTGTAATTGGGATGGCAAACTGAAATATAAATCAAAGAAAGCAGTGGCCAATATAATCTGCCAAGTTTTGACATAAAGGAAATACTCAATGGACTTTGAAATGGGTGATGTAGATACTTGATCGGAAATCCGGAATAGCAAACTGGAATATAAATCAAACAAAGCAGTAACCAAAGCAGGTTGCTAGGCAAGGATCATGGGTATGGAGAGATGGATTGCTCCATGTTAATGAAGCTATTAATCACCGCAACTATTCCCTTACTCCAGGAACAGCCTAGTCCTATTCATGAAGATACTGACAGGGAAGGGATGCTCTTGGACAAGTTAAGCCAAGAAGATGGATCTAGGAAGTTTTGATTGGCAAAGATGAAGATCATTTGAAGAATGTGTTTTAGGCTGATGGTAGGTCGAGGATGCATACCAGTGTTTTCAATATTTTGGCTAGCACGCAGATCCTAGTAAGAAGAAATTATTAGGTGGCTCAGGTCTACCGTAGATCTTGAATGAAATCATCTTATTTTTTCTTCTCTTTCTTCTTTTTTTTATGTGTAATAGCAATGCAATAGAGAATAATTTTATCCTACATCCATGATAGACCTGATCCATCTAATAATTTCTTCCTACTAACAAAGTGTTGGAGAACCTTAAGATACTTTTGTTCAATGTACAATATCTTTGAACCGCTGGAACTTAAAAAAAATACAATGCCTAGTAATTTGTCTATGGAAATACAAATCTTTGTAAATAACATCAGCATGTGTCATATATCTCAATTTTTATAGTGCTCTATGTTTTTCCGAAACAGGTGGCCCCTGCATTGCTTGAGCAAAATATAGAAAGAAACTAAGAGTAGAGTGTTAGTTGATGTGTCTCTCCCTCCTCCCACCCTTTCAAAGGGGAAAAAAAAAGAAGAGAAGGATGTGGCGTCCTGATGTTTCTATTTAATAACACATATCTTATGTTTGAACTAGATCCAACCGGGAGTAATTCAAACTTAATATTAGGACTTTAACATACACCCCCCTATAGTAGCGTAATATTAGCACCAAGTGATTTCTGCTCTCATAAAATATAACATATAGTTTTAAACTAGTCCCGGAAGGTTGATGAATAGAACCCCGTCGAAATGAGAAGCCTGATGGAAGTCCTTTCCGCGTAATGCGACTAGTACAAACTTAAACGTTTAAATGACAAAAATCTCCAATACAAAAAACATATTAATGAAGAGTCCTTTCTTTTACGCTACTTTTCTAAATATAAATATAGTGAAAGCGAAGATAGCATAGTATGAGGCGAGCGAACTCTCGGAAGTCGACTCGCTCTCCTCCATCTCGCCTCCGGCGAACGGCGGGAACGGCCGAGCCACCGGCCTCTGCAATCAGGGTCCCAGGTACTCTCCGCCCCTGTCATTTTTCTTGTTGACGTTTTTGGTAATTTCTCGTAGATTTTGGGTTCTCTGCTATTTATCTTTGCTTTTCGGAATTTTTCGTTCATTCTTCATGGGTTTTAGGGTTCTAGGATCGGGGCTTACGATAATTGGGTAGATATTTGTTTTTAGGGTTTTAGAAGTCTTTATTTAAGGAGGGATCGAATGGAGACTCAAACCCTAGCTATATTTTTTTCGTATGAATTTTTATGAATCGAAAAAGGGCAAGAACTCATTTGCAAAGATGGCCAGGTGCCTGGAGTTAAAGATGACAGGAGTCTGTTGCTGAAAATGGGCAGGAGACGGTTGCTGGACAAGAGCAGGAGACTTTTCAGGAAACGATTAGAGGCGATGATGGCATTCCTCGTGTGGGGATGGCATTCATATCTCTGGAAAAAGCTCAGATTTTGTGACCGATATGCTCGTCGTACTGGTTTTGGTGTAAGAAGAATATCCTCAATGCACTTCGAAGATGGGGGATGTAGGTACCTCATGTTTTTTTGTAAACTGGGTGGTAAAAAGAAATATAAATTGGAAAGAACAGCGCCAAAGAACAAACTGCAAAGTGGGGATTGAACTGGTATGCCAAAAGGATGGATTGCTCCATCTTACCAAAGCTATTAATGACCACAACAATCCCCTTACTCTTGGGACTGCTCGGTCCTATCCATCGAAGAAGCGGAAACAATATCTTGGACACACTGATGGGAAAGGGATGCTATCAAAGAAATCACTGTGAAGGATAGGGGTCCATGAAGTCATAGAAGCAAGGAGCTGGTGTAAGGAAATCCATATCGAGGCTTGTGGAAGGAGATACTGAAGCTAAGCATTAACATTTTGTTGGCATGCAAGCCAAAAGTCTGATTTCCTTCAATTCAATAGACCAAGATGAAGAAGGTTAACCAGAGAGCGAGTTTTGCGCTGATGGCAGATCTAGGACAGCTTGCCAGTATTTTGGTGATGCTATTTTATTTGATATCACCTATTTGATAGATAAATTTGATGTGCCTCTTGTTTCAATTGTTGGAGTAAACCATCATGGCCACCTTGTGTTGCTTGGCTGTACTTTTCTTTTAGATGAAAGTAGAAAGACAATCTTGGCTGCTTAGGACTTGGCTATTTTGTATGTTTGGTCATCCTCTGTCCGCCGCAATCATTGACAGAAGTAAAACCATGCCAGAAGTAGTTTCCATGGTATTTCTGAAAGCTCGTCACCATCAATGCCTATGGCATGTAATGAAAAGGATTCCAGCAAACTTTCAAGGAATTGTGGAATGTAGAGAGATAAGGAAGACTTTGAAGAAAACAGAATGTGATTCTTTGAGTGCTGACGAGCTTGAACAAGATTGGAGAAAAATGGTTGAGAAGTATGGACTTGGTGGTAGTGAGTGTCTGAAGTCCCTGCATGAAGATCGAAATCTTTGGGCTCCTTTGTGAAAGATACTTTTTGGGCAGGAATATCTATTACCTTACATGGTGAGAGCATGAAGTCTTTCTTTGATGGGCATGTCCATAGCAACATTACTCTTAGGGTTGCGAATGGGTCGGGTGACTTGTGACCTGATTCGACAAGTCTGGACCTGATCTAGCTCATTCATGAGTCTCCAATAAACTTGAGATTTGGGTTCAAATATTCGACCCGTTTCAAATACTGTGTCAAGTTTGGTTTTCATAAACCTTGATATGAATCAATTGATTCGATCCTTAAACCATCTAGGTCTAAGTTCGGGTCTACTTATTATATAACCAACCCACCCGCCCACACACCAGGCCCTTTACTGTCTTCTCTCCTTTCTCAATTTCCTCCGATATCCGACTTTCCCTAAAATCTCTCTTTCTAAATCACTCACATCTGGCATCCTCACTTCCTCTTGTTTTAACCCGGTTGTCCAGTCAAGTTGTCCTCCTCCTTGATCCTTGGCTTCCTTAGCAGTCACCTTTTTATGGACTGTCAACATGCTTCTTCCACAGTTACCATCAGTATCTTCTTCCATGGTCTCACACCATCCTCTCGTCTCAACCCTCCCCTCCTTCTTAACCTCTGCTTCTCTCGACTCCCCCCCTATCAATTCAGCCATCTAGCAACCTCGACTTCCTCTTCTGTCGGGACTTAGAAGAGAGGGCTTCTATACCAACTAAACCTCCTTGCTACCTTCAGGCCCTCCTTTCTCTTATTTTCTTTTTTCTTTTTCTTTTTCATTTTTTGTCACCACGGTAATCCTTACTAACTTTAGGGCTTTGAGTGCTCTATGAATGCAATAGGGCAAAAAAGTAACAAAGGGGGCTGTTGAGGTCCCCCCAAGCTAACACACACACCGCAAACGCATACAAAAATTCTTCATTATGGAGTATTTATGATTGTCAAGATATGCTTGTTTCACACCTTCACCAGCAGCCAGCATGGCTGCTATCAACTCCTTAGAGACAGTTTAGGAAATGGAATATACTAATTTATCACCAACCTTCTTGTTAAAGTTGGAGAGGAATTTATTATGTATTATAGTAATTAATAATAATTCTAATCTCTGTTTCGTATCTTTGTAGGTACTTAAATGAAGTAGCAGTGTAGCACAATTAACTGAGTCATGAAAAGATATGAAATCAGACACATCTTTTTATATGGAATGTATTGTGGATATTTCACATATATGCTATAACTTGAAATTTTAGGACTACCAAGTAATAAATGTTTTTTTTTTTATTTTTTTCTCTTCTAATTTGTGTCAATCAATTATTTTCCTTTTGCTTTTTCTCATATCCGATTGTCCTGTTGCTAGCTGATCTGTTTTCCAACCGACTATTAAACCTCACATTCAAAAATTGCTAATTGTGCTCTGTATATTAATTGTTTTTGTTACAGGTTAAGTGAAATACAGTGAGAAGCTTTCCTTCTTTTATATGGGCCTAGTTTAGCCCTTCGTAAGCATAATATATAATTTTTTCTTTTAAGTGCAGGGTGCATAATGACCTATTATTTATGTAGTCTCCATCATTGACATGTATTCAAATTTTGTGTTTCTAAGTTCCTATAGTCCAAGGGTTTTGATAATTTAGCATGAAGAATGCAGGTGTTACATGTGCGCTATGACCGTCTGTTAAAATGGCCAGTATAATGGTTTGAGCACACCCCATTTATGCTATAGTTCATATAGTAGCCAAAGGCTTGCCCAGGAAATTGCGCTTGTAGTGATGATATAATTCTATTAAGAAACTCATCTTCGGTTTATAACTTATTTTAAATGCTTCCTTGTATTATTTACTTATTGGATTCTCTTCATGCTGGATTGTGGCAGTGAGATTCACAAGTAGCAGAAGAGCACAAAGCTTTTGATCAGGAAGCTGGCATTCCAAAGGCTGGTCTAGGAAATTTCACAAAGACTACAAGGTGAGGCTTCAGTGATAATGTGATGGGTGTTTGTTAGCAATATACTATCTAAATAAATAAATAAATCTATAAATTCAATTAATAGAAAATCTTAAAGGAAATAATGTACATATATATTATTCGAGACTAGGGATATTCGCAGTCCTAAGGCTAAGGCGCGAGAGTCTATTGGCCCTAGAGGAAGTCCAAGACACGTGAACCAATACGTCCATTCCTACGTGAACCAATTCTTGGTATAGCTTTTGTCATATTTTATCGTCTCATAAATA
>JAOXJJ010028560.1:3990-23237 GCA_025769935.1 Phoenix roebelenii | reverse complement strand
ATATATTAATACATAAATATATGATATAGTATAATATTATTGTAATGTAATATAATATTATTATAATATAGTAATATAACATTATATACTATAGCATAATAATTTAATGTAATATTAAATTATTTAACATAATATATCAACATATTATGATATAATGTAATATAATATTATATTTATAGTATAATATAATAATAGAAAATAAGAATACTTTTTCTTGCATTGAAGGGAGTCTAATCCATGGCTAGGGTTCTTTTTAGGGCTCCAGCAGATTTTTAGGTTTATAAGGGGACAGTATATAATTGTTATATTTTATTATGGATATTTTAGTAAAAAAAGAATCCTGACAAAGCTCAAAACAGCTTTTTCGGAAAGCTTCAAAATGGAGCTTCTCCCAGCAAGCTGTTTTTAGTTTTCTAGGAAAGCTAAAACAACTTTCCGAAATTTTTATCAAACACCTTTTTTCATCCAAAAGTGCTTTTAGAGCGTCAAAAAGTACTTTTTGGCCCTCCAAAAGCTCCCTCAAACGGGGCTTAAGAAGTTAGCTGTTTAAAATTAAAATAACAAAAATATCCTTAGAGGGTAAACATCCAAAAAGAAACGTTTGTAAGGGCATACATGCATATAGCAATTTTGAAGGGTATTCATGCAGTTTTATATATTTAGAAGGAATACACGACAATTTTTTTTTATATTTTTGCATAAATACTCTTTTAGATATTGGAATTTGCATGAATGGCTCAATGCCCTCTAAGTAGATATTTACGTGCATGCCCTCACAAAATACTATTTTTGTATGAATTCCTTTGATATAGCGATTCAGCTAAGGTGATTAGCCAAAATTATATTTATTTAAATTAAAAATTAATTAAAATTATTAAAGCATCTTTTTATTTCTGAAGCGGGTAACAAATTAGCAGGTCTCACTAGAAACTAATATCTCTACCTTCTATGAAAAATTTTTCGATTTCTCTCGACATTCTCTTTCACTTCTTTGTCCGGAATCAAAACCATTCTTTGACTCCCTTCTCCACCATAGACAGCCCTTCATTATATCATTTTTTACATGATGATGGTCAAGTCCTGTCTTTAGTTGGATGAATTATTTTTTAAAAAATATTGTGTGAGATTTGCAACATTTATCTTTTAGTGTATAAGAATTGCAATGTTTATCTTTTAGAGTTAGAAAATTTTTCATGTGTAGGCTACTGGCTGATTTAAAATGACTATGACAAGATGGGACTCATACACTAAATTTTTGTTTCTTAAAAAAAATTAAAGCTTCAAAAAATAGTAGCTTAAGGTACACAACGTAAGGGGCGGCTTTTCTACCACATGGCCGCGGAGCTTGTTAATAAGTCTAAAGAGTTCAAAGTCCTTCAATGACTTTGCTTGGGGATGATTGATATTGTTTTTCCACCCATAAGCATAGCAGTAGCAAGGAAGCTTGATCATTGCAATTTATCGTATACCTTTAAGAGATTCTAATCCTTTTCTATATTCTAATATACGCCCTCGTATATGCATCTATAATAATAAAAATTATAAATTATGTTTCGATGAAATAAGATATAGTGGTTGTTATAAATGAAGAAGAATAAAGTAAAATAATTTCATGATTAGTGAAAGAACTTCCATAACTCTTTTTGTTATTTAATTGTTGATTCATTTTTTTTCTTAAGCAATAATTTTAAGAAAAACATTGAGAAGGAGGCACTAGACAAATCCAAGTGTTAAAACAGGTTGAAATAAAAAAATAAAATTAATTTTTTTTACATGTAAACCTTGCTAAATTTATGAAATTATATGAATATCATCGTAAAGTATTATTTCCATATATACCCTTATAATTTTTTTTTTTGCATTTCTACCTATTATGGATATTTCAGTCATTTTTAATTTTAAATTGCTATTTTTTTGACGACGTTAGATGGTGTGGGCACATATACAAAAAAAAAAGAAAAATAAAAGGTATACACGTAAAACAATTATTTTATAAGAATATACATGCAAATATCAATTTTAGGAGGGTATTTATGTAAATTTTAATATTTAGAATAATATGTATGCAAAAAATTCAATTGGAAATCTTGGACCATTTTGGAGGTTAGCTGAAGTTATAAAAATATTCTCTCTTAGATATTCCTCTCTAATTCATGCACCATAGATTTATCAATATAAGGATCTACTTCCCCACTTAGTTGATGCATGAATGCATCAACCGTCTCGCATGACAAAACAGAATTGCATTATGATCAAATTGCCCTTCATATCATCAAAATATCCATTGTTGGATCACCCATCGCACGGTAGTGTCAGGAATTACCTTCGTTTGTCACCATTGGATCATCCATCACACAAATCTTAAGGTGCTCCAAACTTCTTTATTCATTTGCATGCACGGATCTCAAAGCAATCAGTACATAACCAAGATCATCCATCCACTTGTTCGTTCTTAACGCGACTAGTGGATGATCTAGATTATTCATCTATTTGCACAAATATCAAAGCGACCACATGAATGATTCGGATGATTCATCCATCTGCACCACAGATCTCATAGCCTAAATTATTCACCATCTGTGCAAGTCTCACAATTGGGTGGATAATCTGGATTCATGCGAAAATGGAGAAGAGGGAAGGCTTGTCCTCCAAACCGACCGCCACCGGCGCCACCCCCACCCTTGATGGGGGGCTCCATCTATCAGAGATCCTAATGCCTCCAATGAAGGCTAGGGGAGTGCTATGGATGGTTCGAGCTCGAAAGATCAGGGTTTAGTGGGCAAGAATGGTTCGAGGCCACCAGAGAGGTAATAACTAAGCCGCGCCAAAGATCATGGGTGTAGAATTGGGAAGTGGAGATTGAGAGATTAGGGAAAAATTAGGATTTGAGCGGATAGGAAGGACTAGATTTTGGAAAGAAGAGAGATATTCTCAACAAACGAAGAAGTAGTGCACCGGTGCTACAATAAAAGGCTCATCGGTGTTATCACGTGTGGTCTCCGCCGGTTGCTAGCAACATGGAGGAAGATGAAGAAGATAAGAAGAGGCGATTTGAGAGGAAGAAGGGAATGGTGCATGCATAGATCTCAAAGCAACCGCGAGAGATCCAAATATTCATCCTCTGCATAGAGCTCAAAGCAATCATGTATTATTTATTAGCATGCACAGATCTCAAAGCAATCGGTGGATGCTCAGAATTATCCACCCCTTGTATAGATCTTGAAGCAATCCAGACATTCATCCATGTACACAGATCTCCAAACAGGCATGTGGATGATCTGAAGATTCATGCACCTGCATAGATCTCAAAGCAAGAAAATAGATGATCGGATTATTCATCCACCTGCACAGATCTCAAAGCAAGCCAAATATTCATCCACTTGCATAAATCTCAAAGCTTACATGGATGACATGAATATTCATCTGCCTGTATATATCTCAAAGTGATTATGTGGATAATCTAGATTATTCATCCATATGTATAGATCCTAATAAGATGTTGGAATAGTTTAAAAAAAAGGGAAAAGAAATTTTCATCAATTGAAATGGTCTTATGTTGTCCAAGGATCGGTTCAGAATGTTTTGAATACTTCAAGGATCCATTTGATACCTTTAAAATTAAAGGGTATTTTTGAGATTAGCCTAACATTGAGGGGCTATTTCAGTAATTTTATAATAAATAATTTATACTTCCAATTCTACACACTATGTCCTATGTTTCAAACCACAAAGTCCTCTCTCTCTCTCTCTCTCTCTCTCTCTCTCTTCCCCCTTTAAAGCTTCATTAAATCTCTCCTCTTTCCCGTAAAAAAAAAGTAACTGAAAAATTTACCTCCCTATCTCCTGAAAAAAAAAAAAGTAACTGAAAAATTTACCTCCCTAATTAGCACACTATGGCTTCCTTAATATAACAGTCCATTTCCCTCCTCAATTGATGCCCCGAATTCGTCAACCTCCTCATTCACTCCTTTAATTAATTTAATTCTTATTTTTAGCAAATAAGTAATACAGAGAAGAAACAAAACGACTTGGGCGAGGAAAAAAGTGCTTCATTTTCAATCAGTAGCGGCTGAAATTGCGGACGACCGTTTTGCCGAGGATGACCAAAATTCGGACCCCCATGTATGGACGTCAGACACCTTCCATTCTAACGTCCCCATTACTTCAAAACTTTGGCTCCTACCCATGCCGGACCCATAGATGAGTTTTTTTCCTAACCCATGACATGGTGCATATCAGCAAGAGGTTTTTGCAGCTACTACTAAACTCATCCCCAAATCACGCTATTTGGTTTACATGACTAGCTACGTGGTATAGTGAGTTCCTTTCATTTTTATATAATGTGATGGAAAAGTCATCATCCATAGATTAAACCCATAACCTTCCCCCTTGGAACGAGGGGTCGGTACACAAAATTCAAATTAAAAGACATGGTCATGGACTTGCCATTGGAATCCATTCAGGCAGTGTACAGTGTTTGATAAAGAGTTTAGGTAGGGGTGGTTGCTTCCCCCTAGAGTTGTTGGGCTTCATTGATGTTCTTTAATTTAGCTGTCAGTATCATGTGTTATTTAGACATTGAGAAACTGTCAGATCTCACCCGCTTCCCAGGCGCCATGGAGACTAATCAAACACTGCATGTGTTCTCAGAGGAATGGGTAAACGTTTTGCTTAAAATATCAATATAGGTTCACGGTGTCTTCTTTCCCCCCCCTCCTTTTCCAGGAAACAAACCTCCTCTTTGACATTGGTGTTTTGCATCAAAAAACTGTCTTTATTAATATGATTTAGAGATTAAATTTCTTAAATTTTATTCATCATGATGTGTACTAGTTTCAGTAAACTCCAAATGGGTGACAACATTTTTTGATTCAGTAAACACTGGATGCAAGGCAGCTTGCCGGACTAAGAGGAATGGATGCAATCAACATTAATTCTTGCTATTGCTGAAGCTGCAGTGGAGCATTTTTGTTTGCGAGTTGTTCATGATGTCTTATTATACAAAAATGTATTTCAGCCTTCCACCTACAAAAGAAAAAAAAGAGGATAAGTATTTTATCTAATTATTTATGGATTCTTGCTAATCATAGGACAAAATCTAATTTTGAGTTTGCATAACATCTACTAATGTCTTCAAATAAAGTAATAATTAAACATATCCCTCAGCTTGCTGGGGTTGGGGGAATCTAAAGATTAAAACCACCTTGTCATAGATGCTTGCATACTTCTTTCTCATAAATCCTGAAAAATATTCATGGGATACATATGATCTAAATCCTCCAAAGAATGTCTCAAGGCACTTCAATTGTTGGGTGCTCTTTTTAACACCACCATCCAGCTAATTCCAGCTGGGTCTCCCCTAAAAAACAAAGAGCAAAATCCATATCGCCAAAAACAAATTTCTTCTACGGATCCTTTGCCAGAACCAACGAGAACCCACACTTCACGTTGCGGTACAACATCTTTTCACCTTTGCTGCACTTAAGAAATATCCATAAAATCCAAGTCAACCAGCCTTTCCTCTTCTTGCCCTAGTCACTTCCACCTCCTTTTATCCCACATTCAAGGGGTAAGCCCTCAAATCCATTGCCAAGACTCTTCTGAACATCATCCCTTCCTCCATCTCCAACAGTCTTTCACCCTCTCAACTGGAGCAAACTAGGCATCATCCCCAGCCATCCACCCATGAGGTCCAAAATCCATGGCATCCTGAATCCAAAGCTCTTCTTCCTTGGCTTCTTCCTTCTCTTCATCCTCTACTTCGTCCTAAGATCCAACCTCTCTTCCTCTCCATATCCACCAACCACTTCTTCCCTACAATTTAATTCATCAGAAGAGACCCAAGCTAGCCTACCATCATCAACAACAAGACCAACACAATCCTGCACGAAGATCCCACCCTCCCTAGCAAACACCATCATCCACTATGCCACTTCGAACACCACCCCACAGCAAACCATCAAGGAGATCTCCATCACAGCCCAAGTACTAGAGAGGAGGTCGCCATGCAACTTCCTGGTCTTCGGCCTGGGCCGCGACAGCCTCATGTGGACCGCGCTCAACCATGGCGGCCGCACCGTCTTCCTCGAGGAAGACAGGCAATGGATCGAGACAGTCCAACAGGAGCTGCCAACTCTGGAAGCGTACCATGTCAGCTATGACACGAAGGTGAGCCAGGCTGAGGAGCTTCTGGAGCTCGGGCAGCTGCCGGAGTGCACGACGGTGGGCGACATGAGGCTGTCCAAGTGCCGGCTGGCGCTGAGGGGATTGCCGGAAGTGTTCTTCGAGGTGGAGTGGGATTTGATCATGGTGGACGCGCCCACGGGGTACTTCCCGGGAGCGCCGGGGAGGATGGGGGCGATATACACCGCCGGGATGGCGGCGAGGTGGAGGAAGGAGGGGGAGACGGATGTGTTCGTGCATGATGTGAATAGGCTTGTGGAGGACCGGTTCAGCAAGAAATTCTTTTGTGAAGGCTACATGAGGCAGGAGGAGGGGTTCTTGAGGCACTTCACCATTCCCAGCCACAGGAGTGGTATGGCCATGCCCTTCTGTCCTAATTAATGGTAGTATAGATATATGAAGAGTTCTGGATTTCTCATTTGGGATAGCTTGCTCAACTTTGGGGGTAATTTCTTTGGATTCATGTGTGGGGGTTCTTTTTTTGGGTTTTCTAAGAGGAGATCATGATGCAGTTGATTGATTTCTTGATTCGGTATTCTTCAAATTCTCCATGAACAACTCCATTAATGTTATAATGTGTATCTATTAGCGACAATTCCCATCTGGGATTTTAGATTACTATCCTCCATCCTTTTATTTTGGATCAGTACTTATCTTTGCCATCAGCAGGCATGGGCCAATTTGGATTGGTTGTGGGGTTTGGTATTGCTGTGTCTCCATTTTTTGCTGGAAGCTGGGGGGATCAATTGATTTGTCTGTTTGATATTCTTCAACTTTTCAGGGAGATATCTCGATCCTTAAAAAAAAAAAAATCTTCTTGTGTGCTGATGCGTACAAGATACCTTTTTTAAGCATCAATTATTTTTACTAATATTTTTCCTGTTTTTGTTGGGTTGCTGTTTTGGTGTGCTGATGTGCACATTGGGAACAATGACTTGGCATATTGTAGTGGCTTTCCAGGAACTTGTGGTTTTGGGGCGAGCCGCACAAGTTCTTGTAGTTTTCAGTTCTGATTGGCAACTGTCACTTTTCTGAAATCATGTAAATGAGCTATGAAGGTTATTCCATTGCAATCCTTTGTGCACCCTGGGAAAGTATTATGGCTTTCAAGTGATTCCTGGGAGCGTATCCTATGGAACCATGCTTTGGCTTATCTTGTCATCTCTCAGAAACATGTATAGAGGCTACATAGGCTTCTTAGCCTGTAATTTCTTGATCGACTGTTTTTCTGGTAGGCCATTCTGATGTTAAGAGGCAGAGGTCCATGGAGTTTATGGCAGAAATCTGTTTTGATTGTGTGCAGGAGCTTAATTTCTGGTTGATTTTTCCCCTGAATTATTTCCTCATTCTAAACCTGATTTTCTTTTTGTTCAATCTGTGATATGAAACAGTGTATTATCACCTTTCTGTTCTCTCATGCACACAAGAATAATCACCATGTGCAAAAAGACCATAATATCTTAATGCTCGATGAGGCAGAGTTTGATGTAGAATTACCAATCAAGCACAAGCTCACCCAATGTTAATAGAAAAACCCTTGGGTTCCCAGGATTTAGAACCTGGAAGCCAATGATAAAAATGAGGAATCTGGGACATGTTGACAGGAGTAATAGCTGAAAGTCCATCTGCAAACTAACTGAAAGATTTCTGAAAAGGACAGTCAATGTGCTAGACAATTTGGGGAATCAGACGCAGAGAGCTATTTATCACACTTTTAAGCTGTAATCAGGCCATAGATTGGCCAGAGATTATGGAAGATCCATCCCCTGTAGACTGGATTATGAGTACCAGGAGATACCACTTGAACCAGAGATCAAAGCTTAGGAAACCATTCGTTTCTCTTGCACTCGAAAGTCTTCTCTACCACAACGAAAAAAAAGGTTGTATTACAAGAATGGTGAATGGAGTGCACCGGTGCCAGTTAAGGCACTAGATTAAACCATAAGAGCAAACAGCTAATTTCATTTGAATGATTTTTAAAAGAGCCAACTTTGTTTGTTCCTGGCCATCTCCTGTATGTAATCAGAACATATTGCTCGAGCCACACATGCCGTTAGCCAAACAACTGGATTCCATTTACACCAAGTTTGATTAAAAAGCACCATGAAAGATGAACCAAACTCTACACGGTTTCGGAACAAAGACAAATGTCGAGCTCAGTATAACAAACAAGGTTCAGATAGTAAATAGTACAACTATCGCTCAACGAACACGACGGACCTTCTCTTCCTGCCCCAGCCCAAGTGATTTTTGTGCTCCAGCAATTCCCTCTGGATCTGCAAGCAATGGATCCGGAAATATGTGGAGTTACTAAAGCAGCTATACACATACAAAACAAACGTATAAATATGTCAACGCTAGAACCAGGATTGAGTTTATAATGACAAAGAATGCATTCAAACGGCTATATAGATAATCAAGGGATTAATAACCAAAAAAGCTTATTCCCTCTTATTGTGCAGTCAACTTCATGAATCACACTGCAGATTATGCTATCAAATTCTAAATTCCTGGTAAATGCAAAAATTATTGGAAGATATCTCAATGTTTCACAATCTTGATCCAGGTTCTTCAGGTCCCTCCTTGTCCTCTCTTTAACATCATCTGAGCCCAGCACACAAGGGCCTCTAGTTATAGCACCCTCGTACTGACACATGGGAGCATCAACTCTTTATAGTTTTTTGTGCTTCCCAACTATGTGTCCACATTTCTGTCGTGTGAGATTTCACTTGATGATGAAACGTCCACATTGGACATCTCATGGGTTTCTCATTATATAATAGTATCGATGGTTGTGCTGTTTCAATCAGTTCTGCATCATTAGATTCATATAGGTGGAGGAACATGTACCCATTAAAAATGGCATGAAAAGTGAAGCTGCCTTAATATGCATATGATATATATAATATAGTATATAGTATTTAATATTTACACACATACACACCCCCGTGGGGTGGGACCGTTCCGGTTTTTTGTGGAACAAGGCGCACAGCCTTTCCAACATGTTCCTACACTTGGGACAAGGGATGTCTCAGGACACACTGATCGGGGTGTTAGGATAGTCCTATCCCGACACTTGGGATGATACCCAGTCTCCTGAAATATGTCCCACTGGGATTGAAACCATGTATATATATTCCAATTACAGAAAGAAATGGCACTAGTCATGTCAATGATAATTAATTTGAAACATGGTGTGAGCTATTTGCAGCAGAAACTAAAGTAAAAGAACCTTGATATCCATCTCAACTGTGCAACAACCATATTCAGAGTGACAAAGGGGGACTCAAGTTAATACCATACTAAATAAATATACACCATTTTCAGATGCTATCAACATTCTTGTTAACGTAACACAGAACTCCAAAATGGAGTATTGGGATTTATAGACAAGTCCTTTCAAACCAAAAGGTGAAGAATAAACAAGCCTCAAGGATTCCTGGTCCACGAGCAGTAAGACATTACGGTGGAGATGGCACTCATAAAACCTATATAGACTAGATAGTCTAATATACACTATCAACATACACACTCATACATATATGCAGATACATAAATATACCCTGCAAAAGGAGAATCTTTAAGGTGATCCCACTAAATACACCTACGGAAAGGCTATATCATCATCAGCTGAATACTTCTGTTTTGTGACAGGTTCAAAATCTTGAAGGGCTCGTTTGGTTCGCGGGAAGCATTTTTCCTCCTAGGAATATGATTTCTGGAAAGCAGATTCCTAGGAAGAGGATGCCTAGGAAAGTACTTTTGGCATGTTTGGTTTACCATGGGAAAGTGACAGATTTCCAAAGTGTTTATGTTTGGTTGACCATCCACTTTCTTGGGAAAGTTATATATAATTCCTATTATACCCTTAATAAAAATTAGATCTTTAATGCCTCTTTAATGCTTCTTTAGTGCTGAAGGGTCTTTTTGGAAAAAAATAAAAGTGGAGTGATTCCCGCCTCATAGGAAAGTAACTTTCCCATATTTCTCATGGGAAAGACTTTCCCATGAAATGTGGGAATCATATTCCCATGGGAATACAACTTTCCCATCTCTCTCCTTTGAAAACTCTTACCAAACAAGAGGCATCTCATTACTTTCCCGTTGACCACACTTTCCCCCTTCTTTTCCCACGAACCAAACGAGCCCGAAGTAAATTACTCAATGAAAAGGAAGCTCTTCGACTCCATAGAAATGAGAGAAAAACAATCTTGAATTTTATTAAGATGATTTCATACATTAGATGGCTTAACCAAGGGTATGCCCCTAGTTTCACTTAATATAACTAAAAGAAAGAACTGTAAAGAATGGGGTAAAGGACTCCAAGCTAGAGGCATAAAGATCCATTGAAATGATTTTAGTATCAAAACCGAGTAGGTTTTACACAGGGCTTGGCATTGGCATTCATATCTTTTATCAAGTAATACAAGGCTTTGGCAATCTCTCTTAAAAAGTGGAGGCATCAGTATCAACATCATGAAACGGGCAATGCAAGCCTTCAGCAACTGAATAAGAGTTCATATGGGAATATTGGAAGTACTAGTACAATAATCAAATAGAAATACTTGCATAAGATCAAAAAAAAGTATCAGCATAAAGACATTCATTTTAAGAATCCTATAGCATCAAGTGTGAAGACCAAATTTTAATTTACAGTAAGCAGAAGTTAAACCAAAATGAAATGAAGCTTTCAAAACTACATCATGCATCCCTTACTCATCATTTTTGGAAATGAAAAAAGAGAATGCAAGATAGACCTGCATCACTGAATCCCTTTGTACGCTCCACTAAATGCGACTATTATTGAATCGCTACCAGTATTTCTACAGTCCATTCATGGGGGAATGAACAGCATCTTTCCCATAAACAACAATAAAATATGATTTCAAATAATTACAGAATACCAGAATGTACTAAAACAAATATCTGATAAAAGGTATGATGCATCAAAGGTATCATTAACGAATGTACAATTAATATCAACTTAGTCTATATTTATAATTGAAGTTCCAATAAAAAATAGTGCAAACTGCAAAGTTGAAGGAATTGAACATGAAATCAATCATCTGAGACAAGCATCAAATCATCAATTTCACATAGAAAGATCAAATAAAACAAAGCATCAAATAAATTGAAAGTAAAAGACAAAAGAAACAGAATAGAAAGTGAACATAGAAAGAACCCTGAACCCTACATGCTCCACAAAAGCCCTACTTAAACAAGGGCAATGGCAGAATACTTACCAAAAAACTGTGTGAAAATGCGAACAAAAAAATTCAGGTTGCGAGATGCGTTATATGCCATAGCAGGAGGAAGAGGTTTCACAATGGTGTCTATACTGAAAACTCGCTGTAGAAACTGGAAACATAAGAAAGCATCCCATTAGAGCATCAAAAGTTATTAAGGAACACAATTTTTACTATTTCAGAAAGTAGAGACATACATGAATATTTCATTGTAAACCTACAAATATTACCACCATGTTAAATGAAATCAGATATCCAGCAATAATAATCACTCATTATGTATGACAACATTCATATAGCAGAGTTCACACATGGACCAGATTTACAAACTTGCCTGGATATGTACTGATTCCATCTATAATCCATGCTAGCATAGAAGATCTTGGATATATAAATATTTCAAAAGTGTTTCCATATGATAATACATATTCCTACATAATCACAGAAGCTTGAGCCACATGCTCAAATACATATATAAAACAAAATATCCAGCTTCAAGACAGCCAACCTATGAATTAACCAACATGCAGCCATCAAGTTTGAAGTACTAAGGTTGCACATATTTAAGCTTTTCGACCATCCAAGACCATATCCCTTATCCTAAAGACATTAGTCAGACCCTTTTTGACAACTTCCATTAAAATTATATAAGAACTTCCCTCATCGTATACAGACCCTCTTACCAACCTGAGTTTGGCTCCCTGACATGAAAGTCTTTGGTCTCAATTGAAATAAACATTTCCTCACAAATCTGTCCTCCATCGGTGCACCTGCCAAGTTTTCTTTTTTCTTTAGTTGTATTATCCTAGTCTTACAACATTCTCCTTATTGTTATCATTCATCTTCTGAATGCATAAACTTTTCATTTATTCATTGTCAAATATTCAATTCAAAACAATGCAGAAAATAAATAATGGAACTGTCGTGATTGTGCAGCACTCAAGTTCTTCATAACATGGCATCATATTTCCACTTTTTAATATAAAAGCAATAAATTGCAAACAAATGTTTCAATGAATCTCCTTTTCAGCAATTTGATTGAAGTCTCATCTCCATAAGCTGTCCTAAAAGAAAGTAAAATCAATGCTAATCTGCATGCTGTCTGGATAGAAGAGGAACTTGACAAAAGATATCAAGGTATCTTTCTTCAGAAAGTAGCACCACAAAACAGAAAATAGGAAATGATGATATGGGGTTTTAAGGACCAATAGAAAAGGTTGGCTGAAAACATAACTTCAACCAGAGTCCTATCTGGGTCCAGCTTATGTCAAATTAATGAAGCCTGAACTTGATCAGACCTAATTCAATGTATTTCAACTCTAAATAGTACAGAATGAATCCAGTCTTTCAAATCTGACCATGATTATGTCAGAATGAACTCAGCCTGTCCTATGAACGAGTAAATTTCAGAAATGACCATAACTAAAAGACTATAATAGTCTCATGTGAAAAATGCCCATGCTGATATAAATGCATCCATACAAATGGGTTGAACAGCTCACCCTTGGCAAGAACTCAGACTGATATATGATACAACCTCCTCATCCAAATTTTCATTAGTCAGTCCTAAACACCAAAAATGTAAGACTTATAACAAGCCCAAGACTTATAACAAGCCCACGAGGGAACTAGATTTGGCTGAGATGTAATTCTGGTCCCTAGATATGGCTATTTTTTCTCGGTATCAAGTCTTACAAAGAAGAAAGATGTACAAAAATAAGGTTTAGACCGAAATTCAGTGCTCAACAAATCATACCATAAGTCTGGTCACTACTATAAGTACTACAGATTCATTGCTCATTACCTTGAAGGTGATACGTAACTAAATAGAAATGCACAACAGTGGATATTAGCTATCAGATCTATGAAACAGTAAAATTGGAATTGCCTTGTCTTCACGGCAAGAAAGAATAGACATTAAAAACCTTCTTTTCTTCTCCGATCCCTTGACACAAATTCAAGCCATCTTTTCACCAGAGTTTCCTCATATAGCTGTCACAGTCCCATACCACTGCAATCAACGTATGACCTCTATTAACAAAATATTAACTTACTATCTTAGCATTTCAAGGTTTCCATGGTCATGCATCTCAACATTCTAAACTACACAATTCCCCCACATTATGTGTTTGGGTCTCATTATTTCCCGACACATTGGCCCAAACAACATCTGAGCAATTTTATTATTTTAAATTCTTCCCACAGGCCTCAAATGTTCATACAACACTTTAGTTATACTTCTCTCCATCTTGTTCCAGCGCAATCAGATATCCTCATCCATGTCTTCACACTTTAGTATACAATAAGTTCCAAATATCAAATTAATCAACCTAAAGAAAAACAAAATCACAACCAACCCAATCCTCTGATACCTCTTCTTGAAACAAAGTTCTGACATTCTTTGGCGAGAATATACTTACAAAACCATGCACTGTTAACTCAAATCATCACTTTCTTGCGATGAAAGAGATGAAAAGTGGATCTCCACATAAACCTACAAAATCCAGCTTTCTCACAAAAACTGAAACTGATCAATATCAGGAAAATTGACAAGAAATTATAAAAAAAGAAATGAATAAAATATTACACTTTTTATCTATAAACAGACAACAAAATCCTTCCACTTCATCGCAACATTTTATAAAGTACCAAATATATGCATACAAAGAGACCTGCCTACTGATGACTGGATGGCTGATTACTGTCAAACTTGGTTAAATATCATACCCTACAGAATAAAAGAAGGCAAAAGAAACCAGTTTAAAGTACAAAGCTAACCAATATAAAGCACAATAATAGAGAACCCCAACTAAGTATTTAGAAAGCTCAAAAAACCAGTTACCAAAAATCCATTATGCACATGGTCTAATTTATAGCCAAATAATGCCCACAACAATGAATAAACGGGAAAAAAATGTCAAAAAAGTTGAAACTTATCAAGCCCACAAGCTGAAATCTCTTAGAAAAATCAGTTTTGAGCCTTTAGAAACAATTTAGAATGAAAAATTAAGAACAATAAAGTAAACCAGAAAAGAACGGATTCCACCTCACTCTCAAACACTGCAATTAAAACCATAAAGTTATCAACTTTCGTGGCCAAAGCATGCAAGACAACCCATGGCAGAACCACTGAAAACTATCAAAGTAAAGCCCAATTACATAGAACCCAAATAATTATTTACAAAAAGCACGATGAGAAACCACCCTGTGAAAAATCTAATCTACAAAAATAATAACAATTAGACCAACAAGAAAAAGGGGATAACTTCAAAACCCCGTATTGATTACGTAAAAAATTACAAACAAAGAGATTAACGACGCCGAATCAACCCAGAATCCAGACACATCAAAGAACAAATTCCACCTCAAATTCAAAGAAAGCAACTAGACGAACGAGAAAGGGACCGAAGGGGAATCACCTGGAAGTTCCTCTGGAAGCTATATCTGAGCTCGGGGTCGATCTCCGCCTCGAGGTCGTCGTCATCGTCCTCGGCGGCGCGGGAGGAGACGGACTTCTTCTTGCGGGGGACGTGCATGGTGGGGGTGGCCCCGGGGTGGTTGGTTGCCCGGAGCTTGGCGTCCTCGAACTTGTTGCTTGTCTCCTCGCCCCGCCATGGCGCGGACGCCAGCAGCTCTTTCTTCCCCATCTCGCTCGCTCGCTCGCTCACTGGGAGTCTCTGGGAAAAGAGGATAGAATAGAACAAAAGAGGGAGGAACGGACCAAGGGACTGGATGCCGAGATTCTTTTATAATACGTGAAGAGCCAATATCAAGGTTAATACCCATTTTTTATTTTAAATTATTTTATTTTATTTTTATGTATAAGCTCTTGCGTGTGTGTGTGTGTGTATCTTGTAGAAAGTGGCAATATCACCAAAGGATGGCAATGGATTAGGTCAAATTTGGATCGATTCAGATTGTTTAAATTATGCTTACTTGGCTTTTAGGTCAAATTTGGGTTTAAATTAGTCTAGGTTTTGGTTCATGATGTTCGATTGGACATTCTCAATGTATTTGAACTTGATTCAGGTTGCTAAGTTGTTTTAAAATACAAAAAAAGTTGATCTGTACTTATTTGATTCTTCAATTCATTCTTACTCTGATTTAGATTTATAATGCACAATTTTATTTATATAAAAAAACTATATTTATAATTAAATTTGATTTATTTTTTAGGTCATGATAGTAATAAGTTTGTAACCTATCCTATGTCATGAAAATTATTTTCGCTTTACTTTGGAAATTAGGAGAACAAAGAAAGCTAAAAATGAAAGATAGCCATAAGATGTGAATCAATATTTTATGATATTTTTATTTTATAGAAATAATGTGTTTTATTAGATGCCAAATTTAAAATAAATTAAAATAAATCTTATTAAATGATAAAATTAAATTTTCACAATAAAATAGCATGTTTATAAAAAATTATATGAGATAAATCATTGTTAGTGATTGTCCTTACAAGGCTCAAACTTTTAATCTTCCTCTAACAAGATCTGAGTTCGACGGTAATTGCTTTCTTTTATCTTGTAAGCATGGGAACAAAATATCTTTCACCATACCTCAAACAGATGACTTAAAAGTCTAATCATGCGATATCATCCTGTATCTCAATCGAAATATGACAAGTGTGATGCATGACATACCAAGCTTCGGGTATATTTTTTAAATGTTCATTAATTCCTTAAAGCTCTGCTAACCCAGTCCAAATAGGAATCGTCGAGCACATAGCATGAATTGGAACTCTTATGGTTAGTGGATTTCTTTTTCATATTGTTGGTCCTGAGAATTTGAATCAGAACACAAATTCTTCTCTCTAAAATGTTTGATAATTGAATAAGAACTATCTATCATAATTATCCTCAAGCCACAGCTATAACTGATATGGTTCAGTTGATGATAAAGCAAAATACAAAATTGTCTTTGATTCAAAACTCCAAATGAAAGGATGGCTTTATTGGAAGAAAAGGTTGATCAAGGCAGAATAGGTCAAGCTTCAAATGAAGATACTGTGTAGATTTGAGAACTTGCCTCAGAAGATAGAAGACTCTGAGAAAGAATTGAGTCTAGTATCCAGCAACTCGGAGAAGAGATTCAAGGCACCTCTTTTGTCGTTTCCTCCAGGGCAATGTCTTTTCTTTAAGCCATAGGGAGATTAATTGGGCAACTTAAGAACACCTCCTTCATCCCTAGAGTCTCCACCTCTGCCAGACCCCTTGCACAACCCAATGGACCTTCCTTCTCATCTAGACCTTTTTAGTTCTTCAACAGTGTTAGACTTTCTAGTACAACTACGAGTCGCGGAGCTGGTGCATTTTCTAGCATGCCAACTCATTTCAATGTCTCTTCTTCTTTTGATGAAGACTGGACATCATTTTATGTCATCTTTGATCAATATTTAAGCCTTCCTGTTATACACTTTCTTGTTGTTTGTAACCTATTCCTACTTTATCTTGTACTTGAACACTTTTACTAAATGAAATTTATAGTTTGAGTTCAAGTGGAATGTGCATATCTATGGAAATTATCTTTAATGAATATCTACAGTTTAAATTTAATTGCTTGTCTATCTATTTATGTGGCATGCTGCAATGAATATGTCAGTTTGGATGTTTAGGTAATTCTCAATATTTATCATATTTATCTCATAAAATGCTTCTTATCTTATGTGCCCTCCTTATTGATAATGACAAAAAGGGAGTGAAGGAAAAAGGGGGAGAAAGAAAAATGTGGTAAAGGCTCAATGGTAAAAGTTTAATGGTATCAGTAAAGATTAAAGATAAAAGTTCAAAAGAAATGCAAAAAGAAAAGTAAAAGAGAATGATTAATTTAAAATTTTTGCAAATAGTAATATATATATTTTTTAAATAGTCCTATTATTACATCAAAAAGAGGGAGAATTACTCTTATAGACAACTTAGGGTTTAAAGTAATTTTAATCTAGCATAAAGAGTGAATAGCATCAAACAAATATAAAATCAATTTTTAATCTCTGAATTTTGTAAACTTAAATTCATATGTTATTCATGCTTAATCTTTCTATCTAAATTTTACAAATATATACTATTCTAAAAGATGTAATCATTATTTACATCACTTTCTTTTGGAACTCAAGAGTTTTGTCATCATCAAAAAGAGGAAGATTGTTGATTCTAAAGAGTTGATTTTGATGATGCAAAATAGTTGAGTCAAAAATTGACAAATGTTGCCCAAGGAGACAACCCAAGAGAGGGGGGGTGGTGAATTAGGTTTTGATTAAATATTGACCAATTAAAAATTTGATGAGTGATTAACTAAACCTATTGCAAGTGAATTAGTTAGACCACTAAATACAATAAGTGAAGAGAGATGAAGAGACAAGGACCAATACAAACACAGAGAGGTTTATAGTGGTTCGGAGCCAACTCTTGCTCCTACATCCACTCCCCAAGCCATACTTGAGAGTTCACTATAATCCCTAGGATTATAGCTGGTTGTTTTACAAGCTTACAACCTAACTTGTTGTTTTCACGAGATTACAACGAACTCGGTTGGTTTTGATAGGCTCACCGACTAGAACCACTCGATTGTTTTTTCGGATTTACAATCAAACCTAGTTGGTTTTTTCCGGTTCACCAACCCCAACCTTACACCGTTGGTTTTATCTTTGGCTCACCAACAAACCTTACAATCCTTGATTCAATCAGAGTTTAAAGTTCACAAGAAGAAGCTTCTAAAAAAGCAAATATGAAACAATATAAGCAAGGTTGAGTTAAAAGCCCTCAAACAAATTTGAGATGAGGAAGTGAGGCTTCTCGATTTCTGAGTCTCCTCTTGAATGAACCGAAGGATGGAGGACAGTAGGTAGAGCCTTGAATGCGAAAGAAGCCTGTTTGGTTTGAGTTGAATGTACTTCTTCCTCTTTTTGCTTGGATTCACTCTTCGAAAGCTCTTGGTGGTTGAAAATACTTCAATGCTCAAATGGAATAGCTCTCTTGCTGTCTACTACTGTTCACTCTAGCTATTTAAGTGATTTTCTTTGAAAAGTAGCCGTTAGAGAGGAGATTAGAGCCATTCTGACCCGTCTGCACATTCTGACAGTGTATCCGTTGGGATCGGAGTCAGCTCGCATGATCTGGAGTCGACTCGGCTGTTACTGGAGTGGACTCGCGCTTTACTGGAGACGACTCGCCCACTGTTTCAGATTTGAATTAAAGTATATGCCTTGTCCTGGGGTCGACTCGGACCAAACCGGAGTCGACCCGCCAACAGCTGGAGACGACTCGTGCACTTAGGGGTCGGCTCGTTCTCAGGATTTCAGAAATCCAACTTTCTATTTTTCTTCCTCGAGTCGACTTGGATTTATTTGGAGTCGACTCGGCTGTCTTGAAAGACGACTCGAGATTTTCGGAAGACGTCTCGCTCTCAAAGACCGAAAAATTGATTCTCTGTCTTTTGAACATATCTACCTCGGAGTCGACTCGGCTATCTTGGGGGTCAACTCTGAAACATCTGGAGTCGACTCGTTAACAGGGTCTCCGAAACTGCTTCTCTACCTTTCAGACTGCTTTCCCATGGGAGACGACTCGTAGTCTTCGCGAGTCAACTCGCTGATAGGGTCTCAAAAACTAACGTTCTATCTTTTTGTCAGCTTTTCTTTGGAGTCGACTCACCATACATCGAAGTCGACTCGCAACCTTCTGGAGTCGACTTGCTAACAGGGTCTCAAATTTCACCGTTCTGTCTTTCTATCTGTTCTCAGTCGAAGTCGACTCGCAACCTTCTGGAGTCGACTTGCTAACAGGGTCTCAAATTTCACCGTTCTGTCTTTCTATCTGT